>JASVEL010013220.1:0-194011 GCA_032618575.1 Nicotiana noctiflora | reverse complement strand
ATGTGGGTGTCTGGTCCTAGGCTTGTCACTACTTCGCCGGGATAGGCCAGGCACTTACCAGCACATGGGGTCGGTTGTGCTGATACTACACTTCTGTGCGTTTTTGCACAGGTCCATGTTACGATCAGGAGCAGCAGCAGTAAATCTTTTGCGTGGGAGTTGATCATATTTGAGATCGAGGTAGCTTGCAGACGTCCGCAGGCCCGGCGTCTCTCTCTTTACTTATGTTACTAGCTGTAGTCTCTTTGTTCCGAGACAAACAGATTATGTTATATTTCTTTCATACTTTTATGTGTAGTATTTAGTAGTAGTTCGTGAGTTGGTGACTCCACGTCTTGTGTAGAGGATATTGATTTTACCTTGTAACTGGTTGTTTCTATTTCGATAAAGTCTTTCGCACTTATTTAATTAAAGTTATGATTTTGTTGATAAATTAATTATGAAATATTATTAAAAACAGGATAGTATGAATACAGTGGCTTGCCTAGCTACCACGAGTAAGCGCCATCACGATCCCGATATTGGGGAAAAATCCGGGTCGTGACAAGTTGGTATCAGAGCTCTAGGTTACATAGGTCTCACCACTCACGAACAAGCTTAGTAGAGTTTGAGAGGTAGGTATGGAGACGTCTGTACTTGTCCTCCGGAGTCTATTGAGTTAGGAAAGAGTCTCTTATTTGTTCTTTCTTGTCGTGCGACATGTTCCTCAATTACTGATTGAATTTCTATTCTGTCCTTTCGCAGATGGTGAGGACACGCGCTTCTTCGTCCGCTAACCAGCAGCCCGAGCCCCAGGCAACTCCCGTGAGGGGCAGGGGCCGAGGCCGTATCGGAGGCCGTGGTAGGGGTAGAGCTCAGCCCCCGACAGCTATTCCAGAGGTGGAGCCTCATATTGAGACTGGCGACGAGGTTTCAGTCCCAGCAGCTCCAGTGGGCCCAGCTCAGGTCCCAGGAGAGGCTTTATTTACCCTGGATCTTCGGGAGGCTTTGGTCAGGATAGCGGGATTTATGGACAGCGTTGCCAGAGCAGGTTTATTATCAGTTGCACCTGCCGCTTCTCAGGCTGGAGGAGGGGCCCAGACTCCTATTGCTCGTACTCCGGAGCCAGTAGCTCCTCAGCCTAAGGCACCAGTGGTTCAGCCAGCTGTGGCCACACAGTCAGGTACCACGGCTCATGCCGGAGAAGAGCGGCCATGACTTCTGATTCTTTATGGAGACTTGATCGGTTCTCCAAGCTGTTTACCACTACTTTTAGCGGTGCCACATCGGAGGATCCTCAGGATTTCTTATTTAGTTTCCACGAGATTCTCAAGACTATAGGGATAGTGGAGTCAAATGGAGTTGACTTCTGTACATTCAGGCTTTTAGGATCCGCCAAGACTTGGTGGAGGGATTATTGCTTGGCTCGACCAGCAGGGTCCCCAGCTTTATCATGGGATCAGTTTGCAGAGCTATTTCTGGAGAAGTTTCTCCCTGCTACTCATCGGGATGCACTTCGGAGGCAGTTTGAGCGCCTCCATCAGGGCACTATGACGGTCACTCAGTATGAGACGAGATTTGTTGATTTGGCTCGTCATGCAGTGGTGATACTTCCCACAGAGCGGGAGAGGGTCCGCAGGTTTATAGATGGTCTTAATCAGCCAATTAGACTTCGGATGGCTATGGGCGTGGGGAGTGACATATCATTTCAGGAGGCAGCTAATGCTGCACGTAGAGTTGAGATGGCTCTTGCTCAGGGAGGTGGTTATTCTTCAGACAAGAGGCCTCGTCATTCAGGCAGGTTTAGTGGTTCTTCTTCTGGTGGCAGAGAATCTTTTGACAGAGGCCAGTCTTCCAGGCCTTTCTATTCCGCCTTTCAGGCTTCGCAGGGTGGACCAGGTGATCGTGGGTTTTGTGGGCATTATTCAAATCAGCCTCCTATTAATGCTCAGCCTCTTCAGAGTGTTCGTGGAGGCCATTCAGGTCGTCAGAGCCAGCAGCCCTATCAGTCTAAGAGTTGCTACGGTTGTGGTGACCCAGGTCATTTTATCAGGTATTGCCCTCTAGCAGCGGGCAACTCTCAGCAGCAAGGTCCTCGTCCTATGATTCAGGCCCCAGCTGACCCTCAGCCTGCCCAGCCAGCCAGAGGCCGGGGTAGAGATTATAGAGGTGGAGGTCGAGACCGTAGAGGTGGAGACCGTCCAGCCAGGAGGTAGAGGTCAGCCAGTTGATGGTCGTCCTAGAGACGCAGCTCAGAGGGGAGGTGCAGATCCCCGATTCTATTCTTTACCAGCCAGGCCATAGGCAGAGGCATCGGATGCCGTGATTACAGGTACTATTCTTGTGTGTGGCAGAGGTGCTTCAGTATTATTTGACCCTGGATCTACATATTCATATGTGTCTTCCTACTTTGCACCATATTTGGCCATGCCCAGCTATGCTCTGGATATTCCAGTTTATATGTCTACACCGGTAGGTGACTCCATTGTAGTCGACCGAGTGCATCGTTCGTGCGTAGTTATATTTGGGGGTATTGAGACCCGTGTTGATCTGTTGCTTTTGGACATGGTGGATTTTGATGTCATATTGGGGATGGACTGGTTGTCCCCATACCATGCTATTCTAGATTGTCATGCTAAGATCGTGACCTTGACCTTGCCAGAATCACCCCGGCTAGAGTGGAAAGGTACCTCAAGCCACTCCATTCGCACTGTTATTTCCTATGTTAAGGCTCGATGCATGGTCGAGAAGGGGTTTCTAGCTTATCTGGTTTATGTTCGTGATTCCAGCATTGAGGTTCCTTCCATTGAGTCAGTCCCTATTGTACGGGAGTTTCCCGAGGTTTTTCCTTCAAACCTGTCGGTCATGCCACCCGACAGGGATATTGATTTCTGTATTGAACTAGCACCGGGCACTCATCCCATCTCTATTCCACCCTATCGTATGGCCCCGCCGGAATTAAAAGAGTTGAAAGATCAGTTGCAAGACCTTCTTGAGAAGGGCTTTATCAGGCCCAGTGTTTCCCCCTGGGGAGCACCTATATTATTTTTAAAGAAGAAAGATGGCTCGATGCGGATGTGCATTGATTACCGGCAATTAAACAAAGTGACAATAAAGAATAAGTATCCACTACCGAGGATTGATGATTTATTTGACCAGCTCCAGGGAGCGAGGGTATTCTCAAAGATAGACTTGAGGTCAGGCTACCATCAGCTGAAGATCAGGGCGGCTGATATTCCCAAGACAGCCTTTCGCACTAGATATGGGCATTATGAGTTCTTGGTCATGTCCTTCGGATTGAACAATGCCCCAGCAACATTCATGGAGTTGATGAATCGGGTATTCAGACCTTACTTAGAAATGTTTGTGATAGTCTTTATAGATGACATCCTGGTGTACTCCCGCAGCCAGGAAGAGCACGAGCAGCACCTCGGAGTGGTTCTTCAGACTCCGAAAGATAACCAGCTATATGCCAAATTTTCTAAATGTGAGTTCTGGCTGAGTTCGGTAGCATTTCTCGGTCACATTGTATCAGTGGAAGGTATTCAGGTAGACCCAAAGAAGATTGAGGCAGTCCAGAATTGGCCTCGACCAGCTTCAGTGACTGAGATCTGGAGTTTCTTGGGATTAGCAGGTTACTACCATCGATTTGTAGAGGGGTTTTCTTCTATTGCAGCCCCGATAATCAGGTTGACCCAGAAGGGTGTCCAGTTCCAGTGGTCAGAGGAGTGTGAGGCGATCTTTCAAAAGCTCAAGACAGCCTTGACCACCGTGCCAGTGTTGATACTACCTACGGGTGCAGGGCCTTATACAGTTTATTGTGACGCATCTCGTACAGGGCTTGAAGCGGTATTGATGCAGGATGGTTAGGTTATCGCTTATGCTTCGAGGCAGTTAAAAATACATGAGAAGAATTATCTAGTTCATGATCTTGAGTTAGCAGCAGTGGTTCATGCCTTAAAGATCTGGAGGCATTATCTATATGGTTTGACATGTGAGGTGTACACTGATCACAAAAGCCTACAGTACTTGTTCAAGCAAAAGGAGCTATATCTACGACAGCGAAGATGGTTAGAGTTGCTAAAAGACTATGATGTTACTATCTTATATCACCCAGGTAAGGCCAATGTGGTGGCCGATGCATTGAGTAGAAAGTCTGCCAGCATGGGTAGTCTTGCATTCATTCCGATCAGTCAGAGACCATTAGCACTAGACGTCTAGGCCTTAGCCAACCGGTTCGTGAGATTAGACATTTCTGAGCCTAGCAGGGTGTTAGCCTGCACAGTCGCTCGTTCTTCTTAATTAGAGCGTATCCGTGAGAGGTAATTTGATGATCCTCATTTACGTGATTTGAGAGATACAGTACAGCGGGGAGGTTCCACAAAGGTAAATCTAGATGATGATGGGGTATTGAGATTGCAGGGTCAAGTTTGTGTGCCCAATGTTGAAGGGATTCGAGAGTTGATCTTAGTGGAGGCCCACAGTTCGCGGTATTCCATTCACCCGGGCACCGCGAAGATGTATCAGGACTTGCGGCAACACTATTGGTGGCGCAGAATGAAGAAAGATATCATTGCATATGTCGCTCGGTGTCTAAATTGTCAGCAGGTGAAATATGAGCACCAGAGACCTGGTGGTGTATTCCAGAGGAATGAGATTCCCGAGTGGAAATGGGAGCGGATCACTATGGTTTTCGTTACTGGACTTCCTTTGACTCGGAGGAAATTTGATGCTATTTGGGTCATTGTTGATAGGCTGACCAAGTCAGCACACTTTATTCCAGTATCTATCTCCTACTCGTCGGAGAGGTTAGCGGAGGTTTACATTAGGGAGATTGTTCGTCTCCATGGGGTGCCAGTATCTATTATCTCTGATCGGGGTACGCAGTTTACCTCGCGGTTCTGGAGAGCGGTTCAGCAGGAGTTAGGCACCCAGGTTCAGCTGAGTACAGCATTTCATCCTCAGACGGATGGCCAATCCGAGAGGACTATTCGGATTCTAGAGGACATGCTTTGAGCCTCGTGTTATTGATTTCGGAGGCTCGTGGGACCGGTTTCGCCATTAGCAGAGTTTGCCTAGAATAACAGCTACCAACTCTAGCATCCGGATGGCTCCGTATGAGGTGTTGTATGATAGGCGATGTCGATCACCGGTTGGATGGTTTGAACCGGGAGAGGCTCGGTTGTTGGGTACGGACTTAGTTCAGGAGGCCTTGGATAAGGTCAAGACTATTCAAGAGAGATTGCGTTCAGCTCAGTCCAAGCAGAAGACTTATGCGGATCGTAAGGTTCGAGATGTAGATTTCATGGTTAGTGAACGAGTATTGCTCCGAGTGTCGCCTATGAAGGGCGTGATGAGGTTCGGGAAGAAGGGCAAGCTCGGCCCTAGGTATATTGGTCCATTTGAGATTCTAGACAGAGTGGGAGGGGTGGCTTACAGATTAGCTTTGCCGCCTAGCTTATCAGCCGTGCATCCAGTTTTTCATGTATCAATGCTTCGGAGATACCACGGCGATCCCACACATGTGTTAGACTTCAGTACTGTCCAATTGGACAATGATCTATCTTACGAGGAGGAGCCGGTGGCCATTCTAGACCGGCAGATTCGACAGTTAAGGTCGAAGAGTTATCCTTCTGTGCGTGTTCAGTGGAGAGGTCAGCCTCCTGAGGCATCGACCTGGGAGTCCGAGTCTGATATGCGGAGCCGCTACCCACATTTGTTTCCTAAATCAGGTACTTCTTTCTTTTGTCCGTTCGAGGACGAACGGTTGTTTTAGAGGTGGAGATTGTGACGACCCAAAGGGTCATCACTTATTTTATTAATCATTTCGAGCTTCCGAGGCCTTGAAAACCTCATTCTATGTTGCCTTGATTTACGTGCACGATCCGAGCATGTAGCCAGAAAGATTTTGTGATAGAAAATAGGAATTCTATGAGAAATTTGGATAAAAATGATATTAATATTGATATGGTTGACTTCGGTCAACATTTTTGGTAAATGGATCCGGACCCGAGATTGGTTGGTCCCGAAAGGTCCGTAGGAAAATATGAGACTTGGACATGCGTCCGGAGTCGAATTCTGAGGCCTAGAGCCCAAGTTATGAATTTTTCTGTGAAATTGTTTTTGATGTAATTGTTAAAGGAAAATGAATTAATTGACCTTGGTAACGGGCTCGTATTTTGGTTCCGACGCCCGGTACAAGTCTTAAACATTATATATGTGCTTTCTGCAAAGTTTCGTGACATTCGAATGTCGTTTGATATGTTTTGGACCTTGAGTTCCAAGTTTGAAAGTTTTGAAAACCAAAAGTATGAAAATCATGAACTTGAGGCTTGATTTGATGAAAACGATGTGATATTGGCGATGTGATCGCACGAACAAGTTCGTAATGTGTTTTTGATGTTGTGTACATGTTTGGTTTGGAGCCCGGGGCGCTCGGGTAAAGATTTGATAGGCCGTTGGATTAAATTCTGAATTTTTGCACTGCTAGTTTTTCACCCAGCTGTTGGCTTCGCAATTGCGAAGCATTTCTCGCAATTGCAAATGTGGCAGATCAAGGCAGGGTTCGCAAATGCGAACCCTTGATCACAAATGCGAAGGGTGCCCAGGACCGTTTGGGTTCGCAAATGCGAACCAAACCTCGCAAATGCGAGGCCTTCAGTGTAAAGGCATTCTTCGCAAATGCGAAGCATTCTTCAAAAATGCGAAGGCCCCTCAGCCCAGCCTTGTTTGCAAATGCGAACAAATGTTCGCAAATGCGAAGGCCCCAAAATTGCCTTGGCTTCGCAAATGCGAACTTCCCAGCCTTAGCTTATTTTTCGAACTCCAGAAATTGGTCGGGGTTCGCAATTGCGAACCCATGTTCGCAAATGCGGACACAGAGACCTGTAAATCACGATTTCCAGCTTCATTCTTCACATTTCACAACCCAAAAACACCCATTTGCGATTCTTCACGGACTCCCTCTTCTTCAAAACAATTGTAACTCACTTTTTACTTAATTCTTTCAATTCCTAACATCATTAAACATGTTTTCAATAGAAATCAAAGGTTTTCATGGTAGAATTTCTTGTTTTTGGTAGAATATAGGGTTTTTCATAAATTGGGAAATTGGACCTCGAATTGAGGTCCAATTTTGAAACAAATCATATACTTGAACTCGTGGGGGGATGGGTAACCGGATTTTGGTCCGAACCCCGAGTTCCGACCATGTGGGCCCGGGGTCGAAATTCACTATTCCGGGCAGAATGTTGTAAAAGTTGTAATTGGCCTTATGAATTAGTTTGTTGAGTAGTATTGATGATATTAAATCAATTGTGTATAGATACGATTAGATTGGAGCCAAATTTGAAAGGAAAATGCATTGCCACGGATTGAATTGTTCATAAACATTCGAGGTAAGTGTTTGTTCTATCCTAGCTTGAGGGAATATGATTATGTGCTATGTGTTATGTGATTGAGTGCGGTGTATGGGCTGTGGTGACGAGCATCCATACACCGGCGTCTAGCATGACCGTGAGTCGTTGTTAATACTTGTTGCGAGACATATTTGAAGATAAATTGTTGAACCCTTGCCGGGTTGTAGAATTGTTATTGTTCTCCCTTGTTGGGACTTGTTGTGAAGATGATTATTGATTGCCCTTGTTGGGACGGTTTATAAATTACTGTTTCATTCTTTGCCCTTAACTGTGATTGTTATTTGGGTGAGGAAGAGTGATAATGCACGAAGGGTGATGCCGTGCCTTGATTTATTATTTATGCACGAAGGTTAATGCCGTGCCTTGTTATTGATTATGCACGAAGGTTAATGTCGTGCCATGTTTTATTATTTATGCACGAAGGTTAACGTCGTGCCATGTTTTATTGATTATGGACGAAGGATCATGCCGTGCCTTGTTATTGAATCATGTACGAAGGATCATGCCGTACCATGGATGTGAGATGAGAGTAAAAGCACGAAGGGTGATGCCGTGCACTTTATTTGCTTATTTGGTGAGGATGAGAGTAAAAGCACGAAGGGTGATGCCGTGCAACTACTTGCTATTCCTTGACTTGATATTACTTGTGTTTCCATTATACTTTGTTTTCCTTGTGAACTTATTAACTGTTGTTAATTGTTGAGTTCGTTGAGATATTCCTTATTGTGTTATTACTTGGTTAATTCTTGTTATTTGTGGTATACATATATATTGAACTGCACAGGTTTATGTGGGTGTCTGGTCCTAGGCTTGTCACTACTTCGCCGGGATAGGCCAGGCACTTACCAACACATGGGGTCGGTTGTGCTGATACTACACTTCTGTGCGTTTTTGCACAGGTCCAGGTTACGATCAGGAGCAGCAGCAGTAAATCTTTTGCGTGGGAGTTGATCATATTTGAGACCGAGGTAGCTTGCAGACGTCCGCAGGCCCGACGTCTCTCTCTTTACTTATGTTACTAGCTGTAGTCTCTTTGTTCCGAGACAAACAGATTTTGGTATATTTCATTCAGACTTTTATGTGTAGTATTCAGTAGTAGTTCATGAGTTGGTGACTCCACGTCTTGGGTAGAGGATTTCAGTATGATTTTACCTTGTAACTGGTTGTTTCTATTTCGATAAAGTCTTCCGCACTTATTTAATTAAAGTTATGATTTTGTTGATAAATTAATTATGAAATATTATTAAAAACAGGATAGTATGAATACAGTGTCTTGCCTAGCTACTACGAGTAGGCGCCATCACGATCCCGATATTGGGGAAAAATCCGGGTCGTGACAATACATATATATATATATATATATATATATATATATATATATATATATATATATATATCACTATATATACTACAAAATAAAAAAATTTAAAATTAGGGCCCTACCCCAAACGGCCATATTTTTAAAATAACATTTTCTAACACTATAAATACCCCCTCCCTCTTCTTCATTTCAATTATTCAATAATCAAAACTCATTTCACAAACTAAATTTCTCTCAATCTGTCACTTTCCACTTTTCTAGACTTAAAGTCTCAATTTTCAAGTTAAATCATGCCTATTCCGGAAAGAGTGCGCTTATTTGATATGCAACATTATGATGTGCTAGAAGAAAATGAAGAACACTTAGTATTAAAGTGCAAGAACTGTGGTCAAGTTCTAAAATTTTCGTATAGATTCCGGCACAGGCAGTTTAAGGAGGCATATCAAGCATTGTATTGAGGGTATTCCACCCTCGGGCTTTCGTTTTTGTACTTTATTTTCTTGAAGGTGTTATGCTTCATGTTGTACTTCGTTATTAATTTATTAAGCATGTGAATTTAGATTTACAATTATATCGTTATTTTACAACAACAACAACAACAACAACCCAGTATAATCCCACTTAGTGGGGTCTGGGGAGGGTAGTGTGTACGCAGACCTTACCCCTACCCTGGGGTAGAGAGGCTGTTTCCAAATAGACCCCCGGCATCCTTCCCTCCAAGAACTTCCCACCTTGCTCTTGGGGAGACTCGAACTCACAACCTCTCGGTTGGAAGTGGGGGTTGCTTACCATCGGAGCAACCCCTCTTGTCTATATCGTTATTTTACATTTTCATCAAACACTTATTAATTTTATTTCTATATTATACATACTACATATATTTATACAAGAAATGGTATTAAATAAAATAAAAAATAAAAAAAAATCCCGGAAATTAAAAAGCCCAGTAGGCCCGCCTTGCTAGGCCCAGGACCACAGTGGGCTTAGGCCCATCACATGCCGGTTCTACCCTCTAGGACCACAAAGTCCGAGACCGCCAGCCCCGGGACCACCACAGTTCAAGCCCGCCTCGCCCAGGCCCACGAAGACCGGCCGGCTAGGCCAGTTTAGGCCCGGACCCGGGACACATTACAGCCTTAAGCTAGATGAGTGTTTTTCCTAGAAGTAATCTTCTTTTATTCATTTTGTCTAAAAATAAATTAAGACTTCACTCTAGTTTTGTTGTTCTTGTCTATCTTTGTTTTCTTTTCTAAAGATTTATTTTGGTGGGTCGCATAGCAGTTAATGATATCGGTGAAAGCCATAAGAACGAGACTTCAAATTTCAATAGAAATAAAAAAACATAACGATAAATAATTTATCCTATGCGTCTAAACCTTGGTGCCAAGAGTTATGATATTTTTTTTTGTTAATTCAGAGAAGAAAATACATAATTTGCACAGCAACAACAACAACCCAATTTTTAAAAATGGAGTCTAGAGAGATAAGATGCAATCTTACCATTACCCTAAAAGGCAACAATGCTATATTTTCGATAGAGTTACAAGTAGAATCCAAGGTGGGATACCAAATAAGGGCATTGAATTCAAAGGTATGATCTAACACAGTTAATTAAATGGATAAAAAATCATAGAAAATTAGGAATCAAATTCATGCAGCATAACAAAAATAACTTTATGTTATGAATAGAATTCTATTTAGAGTGAATGTCTATCTTGTGGAGAGTTTTACTTTGTGACTAAGTCATATTTCTCCTATAAATAGAGGGTTCTATTCCATTGTAATTAATCCCAAAATTCAATAAGAATTCCCTCTCCCTCTTTCTCTTCAATATTGTTCTTCTTCTTTTATTGTTTCATAACACGTTATCAGCACGAGACTCTAATCAATTGAGTAGAAACTTTGGGATTGAGCATAATGATTGTCAATTGTTTCATGAACTCCCTTCATGATTAAAATTTTGGATTTAAGGTAAGTATTTTACTTTTCTCTTTCAAATTCTTGACATTCTATGATTGATTTTATATACAAGCAAAGACGATAAAATTTGTTTGCAACTCTAATGGAGTTTGAAAGAAATTATAACCACCCAAAGTGGTAAAATTTCCATGCCTTGCCATGATTAAATTCATGTATAATTGTGGGCAAAGAATTGAAAACTCGTCCCATTGAATTTGCTCCTTTCTCATTCCCTTTAGAGAATGTGATAGCAGTATGTAATAAGTCTGAAAAAAGACAAAATTATTAGCATGAATAATCAATGGATATGGACGTGGCAATAGACGAAATTATATCGTCATCATTATGGTAATGAGAATAATAAGTATTCTCAAAATAATTCTTCACTCTATAACTGTAATATTTGTCACCGATTTGACATAAGATTTTATAAAGCACATATAGATAATTATGGTTCATTCATGATGTGAATGTGACAACATCTTACTTATGAATACATATTCATTATTCAAAGAATATGAACGTGCTAGTGGTAGTGAATACACCACACTCACCTCTAGAAGAAGGTTTGAGATGATACCATAAATAATGTCATTATTATGGCATAAATGGTCATTGGTCACGTACCTATTGTACGCCAAATATTTTTGCATTGTGATTATTAAAAGATAACGGTAATGCAAGAAACAGATCTTGCATATAATTTTGACCATACACGTAATGGTATAACTTTACATGGATGATGATGAATCTGTGATAGTGCAAAATTAATTGAGAGCTCTAGAAGAGTCAATTATTACTATTTTGGAGAAACACAATTAATTACCAATAAGGTATTGTGTTGTAGTAAGTCTCAAAGAAACTTATTCAGTTTACAAAGTATATTCGAAAGGAGTTGATTATATTGAGACTATAAATAAAGGAAAGATCTAATATATTCTATTACTACAACTTGTAGCGGGGTAATATGTATGTGAAAAGTTACCCTCTTTATTCTCTAATTTGTACTACACAAATAAAAGAATACCACAATGAAGTGGATATTTATTGATACGAAAACCCATATCATAATAAACTTAGAGTTTATTCATAATTGCACACATCATGGTGTAAACCTAAAGTTTTTCAATATTGATAATTTATTCAGTTGGCATAATTGATTTAGCCATATCAACTTAAGTATGATGTGCAAAAAATAAAGAGAATTCACATGGGTAAATATTAAAGAACTAGAAAGTTCTTTACGAATTCTTTTATGTGCATGTTCTCATTAATTAATTGACTAACTAAAATTGCGATTGAATCCCATGAATGCTGAAAATATCAAAGGTGAATATGGGCCTATTCACCTGCCATGTATACCACATAACATGCATGTGACGACCCGACTCGTCATCACGGGAATCACCACCCGTTATGTTGTAATAATATGTTTTATGCTTTTATATCAGTGTTAGAGTCTATCGGGTGAGTTAGGAGTGAATTGGATTGAAAATGAGGCATATAGCCTTTTTGAAGGAAACTTGAATATGAAAAGTCAACCTGGAGTTGACTATTTAGTTAAAGGGCTTGGAATCGGATTTTGATGATTCGGGTAGTTCCGGGAGTTGATTTGTGACTTAGGGGAGCGATCGGAATTGAATTTGGAGGTCCGGTGTAGAAATAGGCTTGAATTGGCTAAGGTTGAATTTTGGCGAAATCCGAACGGTAGGTGAGATTTTGATCCGGGGGTCAGAATGGAGTTCCGACAATTCCTGTAGCTTCGTCATGTGATTTTGGATATGTCCGCAAATTTTCAGGTCATTCGGACATGGTTTGGTCGGATTTTTGATTGAATGTTAGTTTCGAAAGTTTTGAAGAAACTTAGGCTTGAATCCATGTGTAATTGGTGATTTTGATGTTTAGGATGGTATTTTTATGATTGGAACAAGTTCGTATCGTGTTTTGGATTATGTTGATGGTTTTCGTTGGGGTCCCGGGGGCCTCAGGGTGAATCCGGACCATCATCTGGCATTTTGAAACATGAAAAATTCTGCAGAAAATTGCAGATCACTAGGCAGAAATTAAGCCATCGAGTTCGCGAGGGCAAGGCCCGCGTTCGCGTAGGCTGGGTTCTGTAGTGTATCATGTTCACGAGGGTAGGTTCACATTCACGTAGGAGGCAGCAGGGAAGCTTCGCGTTCGCGTCCAAGGGTGTCGCGTTGGCGTAGAAGACGAAGGAGAGGCATCGCGTTCGCGTCAACAAGGTCGCGTTCGTGAAGAACAAAATCTGGTGGCTGAGAAAAATGGTCATTGCGAACGTGTGGTACAGTGCTGCGTTCGAGAAGGGTTAGCCGGTCTGTGCATTGCGGACACGAGTGGAGTCACGCGAACGCGTAGGGTAAAATTCCCAGGCAGTGAATTAAAAACCAGAACAGAACCAGTCGCGGGTTTCACACCCCAAAACACAAATTTTGAGTTCTAGAGAGAGAGACTCACGGGAGATTGCTGGGAAATCATCGGGTGTTCGTCAGAGGTATGTTTTGTGGCTTAATTACATCATTTTATCATGAAATCCTTGGTTATTTCTCTGAAAATGGAAGATTAAAGGTGGATTTTAGCCCTAGGCCTAAATTGAAGAAAAACACTGATTTGAGTGGTCAAATGGAGTCCGATTTTGGTAAATTTTATATGCCTAGACTCTTATTGAGATGAGGGTTCCGAATATGTGAATTTTGTAATTTTTCGAGAAGCGTACCAAAATTCGGATTTTGGCAACTTTGGGAATTTTGATATAAATTGAGTTATTTTGACTGGGTGTCGTCCCATTGGCCTAATTTGTTGTGTTTCTACTATATTTGATCAGATTCTACACGTGCAGAGCTTGATTCTAGTGGCAAGGGCATCGCGGACTAGTCGTCGAGCTGTATTGAGGTGAGTAATAGATGTGGGTGATGACCAGCGGGTTCGAAACCCCGGTATACCACTTTGTGACGCTGTATAGCACGGGTACCCAGCATATATTCATGATATTGTGCTTGGGCTATAGGAGCCTTTCCAGAGTCTGAACCCCCACAGTGAGCACGGGTACCCAAATTGGATCGGGCTACGCGCCGTAGCGGTCATTTCATGCATTGCATTGCATTTAGCTACATCTGATATCTATTATACTTGTTGTTGATATTGTTGGCTCTTTACTGTTGATATTGAACTGCTACAGGGTATTGGTTATAGGATTACATTGTGCTTTACTATGAATTTCTTATCTACGCTGTCTTACCCCTGTTTATTACCACTGAGTCTGGCAGTACTCATTTTACTCCCTGCACCTTATGTGCAGATCCAAGTACCTCTCAGCAGACCTGATCCGATAGCCGCTCAGAGGCATTATGCGGGATAGTCGAGGTAGCTGCAGCGTCCTCAGGACCTGACTCCCCTTCTGACTGTCTTTTTCATTTCTTGTTGTCATTTCTTTCCGCACTGAGTTTTGGTTATAAACCTTATTACACTTATGTTCTTTAGAGGCTCTTAACTCTTGACCCTTCGGTCTATGGGAGTTGGCATGTGTTGGGACTTGGTTCCCTGTTTTGATATATCTATGAATGTTGCCTTATAACTTGTTATGCTTAAATGGGATAAGGCGAGCTCACAGCTCCATATTTGTTGTTGATTGGTCGGGCTGGCCTAGCAGTGTGCTGGGCACCATCACGACCGAGTTTGGGGTCGTGACAAGTTGGTATCAGAGCCTAGGTTTACTAGGCCTCATGAGTGTTGATCCGGTTAGTAGAGTCTTGTGGATCAGTACAGGGATGCTTGTACTTATCCTCGGGAGGCTGCGAACCTTTAGGAAACACTTCACATTTCTTGGAATTCTTATCGTGCGCACTTGATTCAGCTTGAGATATAATTTTTGAAATTCCTTCCACACGTCCGTGTACGCATCGAGCGCTCAGTAATATAATTGCTTTATGGCTTGTGATTTCCTCGAACGAGGGGCGAGATATAATCTCTGTGAGTTCATGTTGGGCCAGTAGGGTTGACTTGAGGTTGGACCTTTTTATGACTTGAGCATCGAGGTGCTGATTTTGTGAGTGGTGGCAAAAGATAATGTACTGAGGGTTTGAAACTCCGTATTTGCACTATACAGTGCTATGCTGAGATGATACACGCGTCATATGACGAGCGTGGTGGTATTGTGACTGGGGATTTGGACTTGGTCCTTCCCGATTGATAGATTACTGTGTGTAATGACTGAGACTGGGCTTATATCTATGTATTTGGGCTAGTAGCCTTGTTTGGGGCCTTGTGCCGATCTGTAGAATATTAGGAAAGCTTGATAATGGATGAGCTGTTAATTGTTCGACTCTTATCTAATCTGTTGTGTAGCCCCGAGCTATAGGCGTGGTGAATATTTATCATATTTCTTAGTTGGAAGGTAAAGTGCCTTGTGTGTAGTGGAATGAGTTTAGGCTTAGGAAGACTAAGTGATTATACTATGTGCGTCCTGGTGGAATGTATTGTGCTGAGATGCTAAATTTGAGGCGAAGTAGATGGGTTGATTCTCATGTGTAATTGAAAGGTGTTTGATATGTGTTATGATTTGAGCAGGTACATCGCATGTTCATGTAACAATTATAATAATATGATTTGTGTAGTATTGAGACTAATTTTGTCGATATGCATTGTAATGTCTTGTCGAGTTGTGAATGTATTGTTAGGATGGTTTTGGTGATTCTCTGGCAGGTGGATGGGCCAAATTACAAAGGAAACTCTGTCAAAATTTTTGGAAATTTGGGACTTAGAAAAGATTTCGTCACCTAAAGAGTGGGCTTAATTGTTGTGGGTGAATGAATACAAGAATTGCAAAAGTGTTCAGAATTCTGATGATTCGAATCTCCACCGAAGCTTGTAAATTACTTTAATCTAACTAGAACTTTGTGGCATCATTTGAGTAAGAATTCTATGAGTGGCTAAAAGTGCTTGATGTATGGCTCCGAGCTAAGTTGGGGAGGTTGTTATTGATTAGCTGATTGCACTGTTGCGTGCTGTGTTGGCTCTATCTCTAGGTATGTTGGGAAATTTTGATAAAGGTTATGGTGCTTCGTATATGTGAAGAAATACTAGGATATTGTGAACTTATGTTGGTAAAGAATATTCGGTGTATAGAAAAGAAAGATAGCTAATTATATCTGTATGTAATCATATTCTGCGGTGTCAGAGTTCTAGCAAGGCACGAGTGGTTCTGTTCAATAAGACAGTCAAACTACAGCTGAATAAGGGTGAATGACGCCCGAGAATGGTTTTGCAGTGTTCAAGATTTTACTTGTAACAGTCAGGTGCCTTAAAATTGTGTATATGGCTAAAGACTGCGGATTCGTTAGAAGAAATAGAGACCTGTGGTATGTTATGTTAATTATGGGATTCTATGTATCCAGATTTGAAGGTAATGATAACAAATTCAAAATCGTAGGAAGTTCTTTAAAATAAAGTATTGTAGAATGTAGTACTCCTGGGAAACGTTGAGAGAGTATTAAGTAGCCTATGTGTCTTGGACCGTGTGACCTTATGTACGAGTCTTGGGTGGTAACATGAGGTGATGTATTATGGTGCTACAGTAATGGCTAATATTAAATTAAGGATGAATCAGAAAGGACACTGGGTAGATGGATCAACTTTTTAATAAACCGAAACGGCATGATAAGGAATACTATTAATTCCTAGTATATGTTTGGAGTAATGAGTCTCGCAGATATTGTGCAATAAAGCTTTTGAGTTCTGGTAGTTGTGTAACTCGATATGAGTATAAGGACTCAATCCTGGCAGTTTAACTTATGCAATGTAATTGGAAGAAAGAGTTGTGATGTGTTTTACTGTGGTTTGAAAATGAGTGTAATTTTCCTGTTGGTATGGAAAGCTTGGAATGTGTAATGAGTTTTCTCTATATGGGATCATGAAAGTCCTTGACTAGTTGAGTGCGCCAATGTTTGCGGCGTAGGAAAGGGATAAGAATTTCCATGTTATCTTAGTGTGGTATGGTATGTACGATGTGTTATGAAAAGTTGATAATGGCATACTCAAGGTTTTGAGATCAATTCATAATATATGGGAAGTCATTAAAATTATTGAGCAGCGCGGGCAGCTGCAGGTGATTTAAGAATCGATCTTTCTGGTGATTAAAGAAAATGGTACTGCTATTCTAGTGATTTGGCAGGGTATATGGTCCAAAAGGACAAGGTAATGTAAACCGATAATATCTAGTGGTATGGTGGTATTCTCTTGTGGGATCGACTGTAATAATTGAGTCATTGATGGCATAGTGAAATTTCTGAATGGCTATCGTGGTATGAATGGACGCTTGATGTGCGTTATGTATTCGTACGGTGAAGTATGGAATCAAGCTTAGTGATTCATGTGTTATATATGTGTTGGAGACTTGAAGTTCTCATTAGTCCGCTTATGCAGTGGTTGTATATCGTGTGTATCAGCACCGTTTGATGATTATTGGAAATCGGAAGCCCTAGTGGCTCTCTCTCAACTTGATATGAAGAATTCAGATTATGATACTTGATTGCTGACTGGTTGCCATGGGTCAGGTTGTCTAGACTAATGAGATATGGATTATGATGGAATGGCACAAATTGCGTAGCAGAGTGCATCAGAGTATGCTTCAGAAGGGTAGTTGTACCCCAGGACCAGCGGACGACTGATAGGTATTGCTTTGTCAGTTGGGTCTTCATGGCAGATGTCAGTGCAGAGGTTTCTACCATTGATTTAGTTCTGGTATTGAGGAACTTTGTCGGATACGTTTCTTATGGCCGAACTTGAGGCTATATATGTTTACTATAATAAGTAATTTAACTCGATGTGCATTTCATTTGTGAGATTTATGCGTGGATCGGGTGGCATGCCGCCACGGGTTATTTGGATCGGGTGGTACGCCGCCACGGGTATGGTATCTGGATCGGGTGTCACGCTGCCACGGGTATGTCATTGGAGCGGGTTGCACGCCGCAACAGTGTAATGTGAAAATAGAGTTGGTTATATGTTACCGGGTATACAATACTCCTGTCTTTTGAGGAAATGTCCGTATTGAGTATCGATCGGCGAATGGCACATCGGTTGAAGAAGTCCGTATTGAGTATCGCTCGGCAACTGGCACATCGGTTGTGTCCTTTCAGGATTTGATAGCATACATTAATTGTTTCACTGTGAGTGAGATTGATTGCTTGGGTTCAGATCTAGATCTGTGCGTGGCTAACTGTTTTGAGCTTGGTAGCTTGAGGTGCTTCATGAGTAATAGTGTTTGGATAGAATCACGAATCGTGTCAAGGCCACGTGATGTTATGACCTCTCGATGAGGATTCGGGTACTCTATTTCTATAAGGCGAGATGCGATCTCAGTTCTATGTTATGATGGCATAGAGAAATTGAATTACAACTCTTTTGCTGGAGATAGTTGTCATGATTTGTGCTATCCTGATTCGAGTGTGTTCAGACGTTTCTATTGGAGCCTATGTTGTGCTCGTTGCGGCTTAGGTCGGTGTTTGAGGTGTCATGTCACTAGTGTGGTGTGTTATAATCGAAATGATCATTTGAGTCATTATGGAGAGCGAGCATATGTGATTTCAGTTGGTTAGAAAGGTAATACCGAGATTTGGGTCCGAAATCTGTTGTGGTATCAGTTAAAAGTGAAATGGATTCATGAATGGTTGACCTGAGAGATGGGTTCGACATATCGCGTGTTCGGTTGCCGTGGGCATGATATGAAGGTGTTGGAATGAGACTCTATCTAATGAAAAAGGTTTTTCAGTTGGTACTTGGTTATCGTAGTAAATTGATGTGATTAGAGACTATTGTCTCGAGTGATTGGGTTGTTTGATACATCATATGATCTCACTCGGAGTGGTGAGTATGGGTTATTGCAGTGGATTCTAGTGTATCCTGAGTATAGGCATGGGATTAGCATTTGGTATATGATTTCGAAAAGTGCAATGTGGTTTATGGTTCAGATGGTCTGTGAGATTTCAACTATATGGCATTTTCGGACTTATGTGAGATAAGGTGACGTATGATCGCTCGAATATGCGCTTGGAAAGGTAATTCAGCTATTGGGTTGCTTCTAGTACAACTCTGGGTCCGCTCGAGGACGAGCATTTGCTTATGTTGGGGAGAATGTGACGACCCGACCCGTCGTCATGGGAATCACCACCCTGTTATGTTGTAATAATATGTTTTATGCTTTTATATCAGTGTTACAGTCTATCGAGTGAGTTAGAAGTGAATTGGATTGAAAATGAGGCATATAGCCTTTTTGAAGAAAACTTGAATATGGAAAGTCAACCTGGAGTTGACTATTTAGTTAGAGGGCTCGGAATCAGATTCTGATTATTCAGGTAGTTCTGTGAGGTGATTTGTGACTTAGCGGAGCGATCAGAATTGAATTTGGAGGTCCGGTGTAGAAATAGGCTTCAATTGGCTAAGGTTGAATTTTGGCGAAATCCGAATGGTAGGTGAGATTTTGATCCGGGGGTCGGAATGGAATTTCGACAATTCCTGTAGCTTCGTCATGTGATTTTGGATATGTCCGCAAATGTTCAGGTCATTCGGACGTCGTTTGGTCGGGTTTTTGATTGAATGTTAGTTTCGAAAGTTTTGAAAAAACTTAGGCTTGAATCCGTGTGTAATTGGTGATTTTGATGTTTAGGATGGTGTTTTTATGATTGGAACAAGTTCGTATCGTGTTTTGGAGTATGTTGGTGGTTTTTGTTGGGGTCCGGGGGCCTCGGGGTGAATCCGGACCATCATCTGGCAGTTTGAAACATGAAAAATTCTGCAGAAAATTGCAGATCACTGGGCAGAAATTAAGCCATCGCGTTCGCGAGGGCAAGGCCCGCGTTCGTGTAGGCTGGGTTTTGTAGTGTATCGCGTTCGCGAGGTTAGGTTCGCGTTCGCGTAGGAGGAAGCAGGGAAGCTTCGCGTTTGCGTCCAAGGGTGTCGCGTTCACGTAGAAGAAGAAGTAGAGGCATCTCGTTCGCGTCAACAAGGTCGCGTTCGCAAAGAACAAAATCTGGTGGCTGTGGAATATGGTCATCGCGAACGCGTGGGACAAAACCGCGTTCGCGAAGGGTTAGCCGGTCTGTGCATCTCGGACGCGAGTGGAGTCACGCAGACGCGTAGGGTAAAATTCCCAGGCAGTGAATTAAAAACCAGAACAGAACCAGTCTCGGGTTTCACATCCCAAAACACAAATTTTGAGTTTTAGAAAGAGAGACTCATGGGAGATTGCTGGGAAATCATCGGGTGTTCGTCAAAGATAAGTTTTGTGGCTTAATTACATCATTTGATCATGAAATCATTGGTTATTTCTCTGAAAATGGAAGATTAAAGGTGGGTTTTAGGCCTAGACCTAAAATTGAAGAATAACACTGATTTGAGTGGGCAAATGGAGTCCGATTTTGGTTAATTTTATATGCCTAGACTCGTATTGAGATGAGGGTTCTGAATATGTGACATTCATAATTTTTCGAGAAGCGTACCGAAAGTCGGGTTTTGGCAACTTCGGGAATTTTGATGTAAATTGAGTTGTTTTGACTGGGTGTCATCCCATTGGCCTAATTTGTTGTGTTTCTACTATATTTGATCAGATTCTACGCGTGCGGAGTTTGATTCTCGTGGCAAGGGCATCGCGGACTAGTCGTCGAGCTGTATTGAGGTGAGTAATAGATGTAGGTGATGACCAGCAGGTTCAAAACACCGGTATACCACTTTGTGACGCTGTATAGCGGCGAGATACGTACTCTCTTGTAAGTGCGGGGTCGATTGTGATTGGGGACTATGGCTTCGTCCGACTTGTTGGCATTGTGTTATGATATTGGCTATTCTTGAGCCGTCGAACCTCCTTCTCGGATGGTTGCATATTATATTATGATATTGGCTACTCTCGAGCCGTCGAACCTCCTTCTTGGTTGGTTGAGTATACTTGTGGGCTGTGAGCCAGTTATTGGATCCCGCGAGGATCGTTATCATCGTCTTGTGATATTGACATGCTAGTTTTACTACCAGTCTGTAGCTATTACTGTTACCATGGTATTTACTACCGGTCATTTCATGCATTGCATTGCATTTAGCTACATATGCTAGATGTTATACTTGTTGTTGATATTGTTGGCTCTCTACTGTTGATATTGAATTGCTACAAGGTATTGGTTATAGCTTTACATTGTGCTTTACTGTGGATTTCTTATCTACGCTGTCTTACCCCTGTTTATTACCACTGAGTCTGGCAGTACTCATTTTACTCCCTGCACCTTGTGTGCAGATCCAGGTACCTCTCAGCAGACCTGATCTGGTAGCTGCTTATAGGCATTGTGCGGGATAGTCGAGGTAGCTGCAGCGTCCGCAGGACCTGACTCCCCTTCTGACTGTCTTTTTCATTTCTTGTTGTCATTTTTTTCCGCACTGATTTTTGGTTGTAAACCTTATTACACTTATTTTCTTTAGAGGCTCTTGACTCTTGACCCTTCGGTCTATGGGAGTTGTGTAAAGACTCGGCCGGTCATTTTAGAAAATTTCGCCCCAATCCCCAATTTAGCTGTTCCCCTAAGTTCATTCCTGCTATGGTGATTTGCCGGGAGAGTCGGTTCTGAAATTTGGAGCGTTTTGGGACATTTAGTCCCTAAATAGAAGCCTTATAATTGAAAAATGGCCCGTAGCCGGAACAGTGTTAAGACGACCTCGAAACGGAAATTTGATGGTTCCATTAGCTCCGTTAGGTGATTTCGGGGTTGGGAGCGCAATCGGAATGTATTTTGGAGGTCTGTAGCTCAATTAGGCTTGAAATGCCGAAGTTTGAAATTTTGGCGAATCCGAACGATAGGTGAGATTTTGATACGGGGGTTGGAATGGAATTCCGACAATTTTTGTAGCTTCGTTATATGATTTTGGTTATGTCCGCAAATTTTCAGGTCATTTGGACGTCGTTTGATCGGGTTTTGGATCGAATGTTAGTTTCAGGAAGTTTTGAAGAAACTTAGGCTTGAATCCGTGTGTAATTGGTGATTTTGATGTTTAGGATGGCATTTTTATGATTTAAACAAGTTCGTATCATGTTTTGGAGTATGTTGGTGGTTTTCATTGGGGTCCCGGGGGCCTCGGGATGATTTCGGATGCCCAAACGGGTCATTTTTGGAAGTTTTTGGACTGCTGTTCTGGTATCTGGTATTGTTCTTCGCGTTCGCGAGGGTCCTATCGCGTTTGCGAAGAAGAATTTGGCCTCTAAGACTTTGTTCTTCGCGTTCGCGATGAAGGTATCACGTTCGCGAAGAAGGATTTTCCATCAGGGACTTTGTTCTTCGCGTTCGCGAACAGCGCCTCGCGTTCGCGAAGAATGATTTTCTGTCGCACAGGTCCTACTTAGTAAGCTCATATCGTTTTATCTATAAGGAATTTCGAGGTTATTCAAAAACGAGAGTTGTAGCACTTTGAATCTAGTTTCCATAAATATATTATAATAGTCCTTTGGAGTTGTGTGTAAAAGGTTATAACCATTGCAATAGAGGCTCTCCGAGCAAAGTTGGAAAATGTATTTTTGGGGAGATTGTTCTTCGCGAACGCGATAGAAGGACCGCGAATGCGAAGAACAAATACCTGGGCAGCAGAATAAAGTTCAAACTTCGTCCCATTTGTCATTTTTGACAATTTGGAGCTCGGGTAAGGCAATTTTTCGGGAGATTTTTGGAGAAATCAAAAGGGTAAGTACTCTTAACTCAATTTTGGTTGTATAACTCGAATCTATTGTGTTTTAGTCTTTAATTTGAGAATTTTTGTTAAAAAGGGTAGAAAACCCTCTTGGATAGAATCAAGGATTCGATGGGCCGTTTGTTGTCCGATTTGGGTGTTCTTGGTATGGTTAGACTCGTGTTGATATAAGGAATCCGAAAATGTAACTTTCGTAATTTTTCGAGAAGCGTACCGAAAGTCGGATTTTGGCAACTTTGTGGTTTTGGTGTAATGGATTGTTTTGATTGGGTAATGCCCAATTGGCCTATTTTGATGTGATTCCATTGATTTTTATCAGATATTACACCTGTGGAGGCCGACATTCGCGGCAAGAGAGTTGTCTCTTAGCGGTTTTGTACCGGAGTCGAGGTAAGTGGCATCTCTAACCTCGTGTGGGGGAAATTTCAGCCCTAGTATATTATGTGATAGTTTAAATGCCTTGTACGCGAGGTGACGGGCGTGTACATGCGTTGGTTGTTGTAACACACACTTTACTTGAATTGTCCGATTAGTGATATTCCTGCTCTTAGTTGATAAAAGCGTTACTTTTACCCGGTATTAGTTAGAAAAGCATGATTTGGCTAGAATTCAACATGTTTAATTGCCTAGTTGACCTACTTGAACTTCTTGATAAATTGTCGACACTAGCTTCGGTGAAATTGTAATTAAACATATTATACTCTCCTTGTGTTTTTCTATATTTGATGTATTGATGGACTGTGGGTTCAATTCTCGAAGATCCTGAGTTATTGGTAGGGACTACGGGTACTCAGGTAGGGACTGCGGGTTCAATTCTCGGAGATCCTGAGTTATTGGTAGGGACCGCGGGTTTGATTCCCGGAGATCCTGAGTTATTGGTAGGGACTGTGGGTTCGATTCCCGGAGATCCTGAGTTATTGGTATAGACTGCGGGTTCGATTCCCGGAGATCTTAAGTTATTGGTAGGGACTACGGGTTCGATTCCCGGAGATCTTGAGTTATTGGTAGGGACTGCGGGTTCGATTCCCGGAGATCCTGAGTTGTTGAGATATGGACTGCGGGTTCGATTCCCGGAGATCGTGAGCTATTGATATATTACTGAGATGTGGAATGCGGGTTCGATTCTCGGAGATCCTGAATTTATTGAGACATGGGCTGCGGGTTCGATTCCTGGAGACCCAGGGGTTACCGTTGATGGGACGGTGGGTTAAATTCCCACAGGTCCTGGACTTATTAATTGAGTTTGTTACTTGTTGTTAGTTAATTGTAAACGGTTGCAGTAATCATTTTATTATTGTTATTTCGGAATTATTATCATTTAAACTGCTTATTATTGTTATTATCATTTTGTTATTAATTTCTCTCAGTAGGGCCCTGACCTTCCTCGTCACTACTCCATCGAGGTTAGGCTTGGCACTTACTGAGTACCGCCGTGGTGTACTCATGCTACTCTTCTGCACACTTTTGTTGTGCACATCCAGGTACATCAGGACAGGCTCATACTAGGTGATTCAGCAGCACTTTGGGAGACCTCGAGGTATGATCTGCTACGTCCGCGGATCCGGAGGCCCTCTTTCTATTTTGATAGTATTTGTAGATGTTTTCCTTCATTTCGTTGTTAGATACTCTTTACACATAGAGCTACAGTTGTATACTCTCTTTTATTCTGTGTTGCCCGTGAGATTCCGGGTCTTGGTGGTGTTTTATACAGTGTGTTTGACCGGTGTATGTGCCAAGCGGCACGGATTACGTTCCTATTTATATCGTTTTCCGCTATTTCTTATTTAATGTTCATAAACTGGTATATTCTGCAACGTGTTAGGCTTACCTAGTCGTGGGGACTGGGTGCCATCTTGACATGTTCACGATTTGTGTACTAGGGTCGTGACAAGTTGGTATCAGAGCTCTAGGTTCGTAGAAGTCACGGGACACGGACCGGTTACTTAGATTCTCGCTGATCGATACAGAGACGTCTGTATTTATCTACGAGGGGCTATGTAACTGTTTAGGAAACTCTTCAATTCTTTGAATTCATTATCGTGCGCCATTTATTGAGTTGGAGCCTGTGTCATATGTTCTTTTGCATCCACTCGTGTGTTGAAATTGCACACTCGGTATCGAGTATGCACCGACGGTTCGTGATGCTGCAGAAGGATTTCAAGGGAGTCAAGAATTTACTCAACCATTGTTACCGCGTGTCATCCATATCGATAATGCAAGAGAATTGAGAGATCTTCAATTGTGCACATGGGGGTGCACTAGATGCTGACATTCGGTTGATAAGTACGGTCTTGAGAAGGTTTACTTAACTGCCAAATCGTCACAGCAATGGTAGAACCACAAGGTGGATGTAGATCTAAAGATAGTTGGTGGTAATAAAGACTATATGGTTCACATGAGATACCTATTTAGCGAAGGATTCAGCTAGCAGAGATACTGGGGGGAAATGTGTTTAACTAACTTAAGAAGGACATGTACCAAACGAATGTCTTTGGCTTGTCTTATGATGAAGACGTACGAATGTTAAAGGCTATTATCATGGATTAGCAAGATGTATCTTAAGGCTTCGTGTCAAGTGAAAGGATTTCACTATCAACGATCTAATTATGGGTCATGTGTCATATCAGATTTGGCCTACGATGTATTTAGGTGCTATTCAAAAAGTTCTTGAAAACTTGCGGATGGGCAAGAGTTGAGGCTCGTATGGTATGATGTTGGGACTTTGGATGTTCCGGTGTCCCTAATAAACTCTACATTTTATTATCAGCTAGGAAATATTTGACAAAGGCTACATGGTGCTTCGTAGGCGTGTGAGAATCATAGTATGTTTTAAGATATCGTTGGTAGAGAATGCTCGGTGCATGGAGCGAGAAGATGTTTGGTTGTATTGGGATGAGGTCATACCCCATGGTGTTAGCGTACTAATAGAGCACATGTGGTTATATTCGTTGGATCAAGTGAGTTGCAGTTGAATAATAGTAAATGACTTGAGAGAATGGTTCTAATGTGTTTGAGAGTCGTGTAATAGTGGCTTTGGGCTAAGTGGGAGAGTCCCACCGCTTAAGATTGGGTCGCATGGTTAATTACCTGTGTGAATTTTGGATACTAGCGTATTATTGTGTTATTGCAGCCATGGAAAAGGGCCATGAGTGGTAATTTGAGTATATGAATTGTTGAATGCAAGTTATGGTTAGTCTTACTGGATCGTGTTCAAATTTGAGGAAATATTCATGATTTATGCCTCGTATAGGTGCAGGCTTCGCGGGAAGTGGTTCCTCTGGGGGCTTTATCGAGAGGGTATTCATATGTTATAAAAATTCAGTAGAGTTGGTTGCGTACTGGGGTAAGTCAGGGCCGGATGGCTCTCAATAGCAGTCCTAGTGAATTCAAGAGGTAAAGTGTGGTGCCTGATAATTTTGAGTCTATAAGTATAGTTGAGGCTCAAGCTTTTGAAGCAACTTATGAAGAAAGGCACAAAACGATCTATGATGTTTTGACTTGTGGTGTAGTATTTGAGAGACATGAAATGGTCGTCGTTCTTGAGATAGCATGGCTTCATGATTTAAGGTCACTCGGGGTAAGTGCGGTTGGAATAAGTTAGGTATTGAAGGAAGATATTAACATTTCTAAGGTAATCAAGGATAACCTGGAAGGAAGTAGATTGATCAGCCATAGTTGAGTTGGCGTATTGGTGTCAATGATCGGTTCATGCAAAGTGATCAAATTATGCATGTGATTTGTAGCGGTGCATTTGAGACTTGTCGGCCGTAGTGATTGATGTTATTCTGAAGTATTCTTATGTTAAGGGCCTGTTATGAGTAGTCAGATCTTGGGAAGGGTTATGGTGGCTTGGACCACTACTTAAAGAGTGGCATATTCAATGGTTATAAGAATTCACCATATGCTGTTATAGTTCTCCTGCAGTGAGCTAAATGGAAAGTCTTATGTGATGGAGTATTAGCCTATCGTCAGTTCTAGAGCTATGATGGAAATTGTGTCTATCATATATCGGCACGTAATGTGTAGTGAGTAGTATGAAATTTGAAGTAAGGACCAAGGTCACAGTTTGGTCAATGAATGTGATATAAAGAGCTCGGAAGAGCAGGAAAGGAGTTTCATTGTTTTGAGTAAGATGGGTATTAACATCAGTATCATTTGACATCGGTGTTTTGTGAGAAAGGCTTTGCATCCCGGTTAGGGACTCCTGATCGCTTTTCAGTGTCAGTGCAGCCGGTGGGTTGAATGTGCAAGCCCGTTAATTATTCGGAAGATGGTGGGAGCTTGTCCAACAAGAAGATTGTATAGGTGTGACATGTAGTCACTTGATTGTTTAGAAATTTAAACCAAGTATGAGGATTTTGGTGATATCATCCATTTGAGGACTTATGCCTGGAAGGCACTCTGCTTATTGGGTTATAGACCTGTGAAATACTATTAACTTAGCTTGGCACGACCAGGATAGACTTAAGGTCGGTGGATAGATTTAAATGTGGAGGTGAGCCTTGCATCAGGCCGGTTATGTTTCTTCCAGCAATGCGCCCTTTATGGAGGGATAGGCGCGGTCTTATTTCGCGGTTAGTTAATTCATGTAAAGATATATTGCGCCCTATGAGTGTGAGACGGCTTGGTAAGTTCCTTATGTGTTGAGGTTCCGCTCAGCGGTGATATTATATGAGCATGATGGCTCTTGAGACTCGGATCTTATATCGCACCTCAGTTGTGCTTGAGTTTGTAGCCTATAGCGCTATATGTTTCATTGTGTCTGATATCATGCACCTTAGTGTGCTTATGATCGATATTCAGTATTTTGATGTGACGAGCTATTCAGCTTGACATATGACTCCTTGTGTGAGTTTTATATTGTTGGGATCGGGTGGCACGCCACCATGGGTATACTGTTGGGATCGGGTTGCACGCCGCAACAATATGATGTTTATTTCAGTGTCCATAATTGCTCTTATGTGTTTTGTTTCCTATTTTTCTAAGGAAGTCCATGTTAGTGTGAGAGTTGAATAGTTCTCTCTAGTGTTCGCCTTCCTTTTGTATCACATACGAATTAGTGGATTACCAGCACATTGTGTCATCTTGTGGGACTTTTGATTATGTCTGATGTGGCTTATCGCCTGAGCAGTTCGTACTGGGTGAGATGAGATTATGTGATTTGGGGTCGGTGCAAACTGATTATATGAAGTATATTATAGAGGAAAGGATCATCCTCTAGTTTAGGACAAGGTAATGGATCCTGTCAGGAGTATAGACTGAGGACGACGTTTGAGGAATATCGAGTGATCTCTTGATGAAAATAAGCCTGACATAGAATTCCGGATGTTGGAATTAGGCTCTAAGACTTAATTGTTTGAACAAGAGGGAATATCTTCAGATTATATCAGGCTAATGTGCTCAGCTGAGTCCTAGATTTATTGGCCCTTTTGATATTTTAAGGCGTGTTGGGGAGTTTGCTTATGAATTCGCCTTACCTCCCAGCCTAGCCGGGGTCCATCCCATGTTTTATGTCTCTATGCTCCGGATATACCATGGTGACCCGTCGCGTGTGTTGGATTTCACTTCTGTTCAGCTAGACGAGGATTTGTCTTACGTTGAGGGGCCAGTGGCCATTCTAGACAGGCAAGTCAGGAAGCTAAGGTCAAAGAACGTCATTTCAGGAAAGGTTCAGTGACAGGGTCAGCCGGTCGAGGAGGCGACTTAGGAGACCGAGCAGGATATGCGCAACCAATACCCTCATCTCTTCACCACTCCAAGTATGTTTTCTATGCTCGTTCGAGGACGAACGAATCTTTTAAGTGTGTGAAGATGTAACGACCCGGCCGGTCGTTTTAGAAAATTTCGCCCCAATCCCCAATTTAACTATTCCCCTAAGTTCATTCCTGCTATGGTGATTTGCCGGGAGAGTCGGTTCTGAAATTTGGAGCGTTTTTGGACACTTAGTCCCTAAATAGAAGCCTTATAATTGAAAAATGGCCTGTAGCCGGAACAGTGTTAAGACGACCTTGGAACGGAAATTTGATGGTTCCATTAGCTCCGTTAGGTGATTTCGGGGTTGGGAGCGTGATCGAAATGTATTTTAGAGGTCCGTAGCTCAATTAGGCTTGAAATGCCGAAGTTTGAAATTTTGGCGAATCCGAACGATAAGTGAGATTTTGATCCGGGGGTCGGAATGGAATTCCGACAATTTTTGTAGCTTCGTTATGTGATTTTGGATATGTCCGCAAATTTTCAGGTCATTTGGACATCGTTTGATCGGGTTTTGGATCGAATGTTAGTTTCAGAAGTTTTGAAGAAACTTAGGCTTGAATCCATGTGTAATTGGTGATTTTGATGTTTAGGATGGTGTTTTTGTGATTTGAACAAGTTCGTATCATGTTTTGGAGTATGTTGGTGGTTTTCATTGGGGTCCCCGGGGCTCGGCATGATTTCGGATGCCCAACGGGTCATTTTTGGAAGTTTTTGGACTGCTGTTCTGGTATCTGGTATTGTTCTTCGCGTTCGCGAGGGTCCTATCGCATTCGCAAAGAAGAATTTAGCCTCTAAGACTTTGTTCTTCGCGTTCACGATGAAGGTATCGTGTTCGCGAAGAAGGATTTTCCATCAGGGACTTTGTTCTTCGCGTTCGCGATGAAGGTATCGCGTTCGCGAAGAAGGATTTTCCATCAGGGACTTTGTTCTTCGCGTTCGCGAAGAAGGATTTTCTGTCGCACAGGTCCTACTTTGGAAGCTCATATCTTTTTATCCACAAGGAATTTCGAGGTGATTCAAAAACAAAAGTTGTATCACTTTGAATCTAGTTTCCAGAAATATATTATAATAGGCTTTAGGAGTTGTGTGTAAAATGTTATGACCATTGCAATAGAGGCTATCCGAACAAAGTTGGAAAATGTATTTTTGGGGAGATTGTTCTTCGCGAACGCGATAGAAGGACCACGAACGCGAAGAAATAATACCTGGGCAGCAGAATAAAGTTCAAACTTCGTCCCATTTGTCATTTTTGACGATTTGGAGCTCCGGTAAGGCGATTTTTCGGGAGATATTTGGAGAAATCAAAAGGGTAAGTACTCTTAACTCAATTTTGGTTGAATAACTCGAATCTATTGCAAGTTTTAGTCTTTAATTTGAGAATTTTTGTTAAAAAGGGTAGAAAACCCTCTTGGATAGAATCAAGGATTCGATGGGCCATGTTTGGTCCGATTTGGGTGTTCTTGGTATGTTTAGACTCGTGTTGAGATAAGGAATCCGAAAATGTAACTTTTGTAATTTTTCGAGAAGCGTACCGAAAGTCGGGTTTTGGCAACTTTGTGGTTTTGGTGTAATTCGATTGGGTAATGCCCAATTGGCCTATTTTGATGTGATTCCATTGATTTTTATCAGATACTACACATGTGGAGGCCGACATTCGCGGCAAGAGAGTTGTCTCTTAGCGGTTTTGTACCGGAGTCGAGGTAAGTGGCTTGTCTAACCTCGTGTGGGGGAACTTTCACCCCTAGGATATTATGTGATAGTTTAAATGCCTTGTACGCGAGGTGACGGGCATGTACATGCGCTGGTTGTTGTAACACACACTTTACTTGAATTGTCCGATTAGTGATATACCTGCTCTTAGTTGATAAAAGCGTTACTTTTACCCGGTATTAGTTAGAAAAGCATGATTTGGCTAGAATTCAACATGTTTAATTGCTTAGTTGACCTACTTGAACATCTTGATAAATTGTCGACACTAGCTTCGGTGAAATTGTAATTAAACATATTATACTTTCCCTGTGTGTTTCTTTATTTGATGTATTGATGGACTGCGGGTTCAATTCCCGGAGATCCTGAGTTATTGGTAGGGACTGCGGGTTCAATTCCCGGAGATCCTGAGTTATTGGTAGGGACTGCGGGTTCGATTCCCAGAGATCCTGAGTTATTGGTAGGGACTGCGGGTTCGATTCCCGGAGATCCCGAGTTATTGGTAGGGACTGCGGGTTCGATTCCCGGAGATCCTGAGTTATTGGTAGGGACTGCGGGTTCGATTCCCGGAGATCCTGAGTTATTGGTAGGGACCACGGGTTCGATTCCCGGAGATCCTGAGTTGTTGAGATATATACTGCGGGTTCGATTCCCGGAGATCCTGAGCTATTGATATATTACTGAGATGTGGACTGTGGGTTCGATTCCCGGAGATCCTGAGATTTATTGAGACATGGGCTGCGGGTTCGATTCCTGGAGACCTAGGGGTTACCATTGATGGGACGGTGGGTTCAAATCCCGCAGGTCCTGGACTTATTAATTGAGTTTGTTACTTGTTGTTAGTTAATTGTTGACGGTTGCAGTAATCATTTTATTATTGTTATTTCGGAATTATTATCGTTTAAACTGCTTATTATTATTATTATAATTTTTGTAATTGTTTTCTCTCAGTAGGGCCCTGACCTTCCTCGTCACTACTCCATCGAGGTTAGGCTTGGAACTTACTGAGTACCGCCGTGGTGTACTCATGCTACTCTTCTGCACACTTTTGTTGTGAAGATCCAGGTACATCGGGACAGGCTCATACTAGGTGATTCAGCAGCACTTTGGGAGACCTCGAGGTATGATCTACTACGTCCGCGGATCCGGAGGCCCTCTTTCTATTCTGATAGTATTAATAGATGGTTTCCTTCATTTTGTTGTTAGATACTCATTACACATAGAGCCACAGTTGTATACTCTCTTTTATTCTGTGTTGCCCGTGGGATTCCGGGTCTTGGTAGGGTTTTATATAGTGTGTTTGACGGTGTATGTGCCAAGCGGCACAGATTACATTCCTATTTATATCGTTTTCCGCTATTTCTTATTTAATATTCATAAACTGGTATATTTCGCAACGTGTTAGGCTTACCTAGTCGTGGGGACTGGGTGCCGTCATGACATGTTCACGATTGGTGAACTAGGGTCGTGACAAGTTGGCATGTGTTGGGACCTGGTTCCCTGTTTTGATATATCTATCATTGTTGTCTTATAACTTGTTATGCTTAAATGTGATAAGGCGAGCTCATAGCACCGTATTTGTTGTTGATTGGTCGGGCTGGCCTAGCAGTGTGCTGGGCGCCATCACGACCGGGTTTGGGGTCATGACAATGCATCTATGAGATGGTTACATGTGCGATTATTATTAACTCGCAACATGGGGTTTGCGAGACAACTTGCTCAATAATTTAATTTAGAGTATATTCCAGATTTTCTATTCAAGAAGTTCATCTTGATAAGTTGGTTTACATCACAGCTGGTTTAGCAAAATGATTTATTGAGTGCCTCCACTTAATAGCTAAACTATTGCTTATGAGAGCAAAGTTTATATATATCAGTTTGATATACGTTATATACGAAAGTATATTATTTTCTTCCCTCACAAGTGGTTTAGGGTCAGGAACCACATAATTCTATCTTATTATTATTGATGTGCGGTGTATGTTTTGATTAACACCATAACACACAAAGATGAGTTCTCAAAGTTGAGGAAACAAGTTAGTTTTTCTAACATGAGGGGGAGATAAGATACAACAGTTGAGAAAAGTTACATGGAATAAATTATCATTTATACATTGAGATCCTCGAATTAATTAATATGAACTTGAAGTTCATAAAAGGATAATTCATGTGCAATTTATTGCAAAGCATGCCAGATGCATTTGCTGACCCAAAGGAAGTAACTATATTCTCACTGCAAATGCTTATATTATAATAAGTCCTAGAAGGACAAAGTCTATGGTTAGCTTAAAACGTATAGACAATCAGTTTCAAATAAACTTCTTGATAAAGAAGATGAGTAAATTATCATAATAAATGAGGCAAGTGATCTAGAAGATCACATGACATTACACTTCACAATATCTCATGAGAGATTCAGGTACCCGAATATATGAATGAAGAGATTTCTATGTTATGTCATTATGAAAATACATTGAAACTGATATAAAATCTTTGTCGACATCAACCTTCAAGAAGCTAGTGTACAAGGTTGGGATGCGAAGGCTTAAGGATGTGAATTGATGCTCTCATCATGGGGAGTTAATGCGCGTTGCACTCTTTTTCCCTTACAAGGTTTTGTCCCACTGGGTTTTCCTTGCGAGGTTTTTAACGAGGCAACCAAAAGGCATATTATTAGATATGTGTACTCTTTTTCCTTTTCTAAATTTTTTTCCCATTGGGTTTTGTTTTATTTAAGGTTTTAACGAGGCACATTATCATTGAATAGACATTCAAGGGGAGTGTTATGAATAGAATTCTATTTAGAGTGAATGTCTATCTTGTGGAGAGTTTTACTTTGTGACTAAGTCATATTTCTCCTATAAATAGAGGGTTCTATTCCATTGTAATTCATCCCAAAATTCAATAAGAATTCCCTCTCCTTTTTTCTCTGCAATATTGTTCTTCTTCTTTTATTGTTTCATAACACTTTAGATGATTTTTTTTTGTAAGTAAATTTTGTATTAATCACCAAATCAGATAATTTCGTTTTATATATCTAAATTTGGATATATATATACATATATATATATATATATATATATGTATATATACACACACGTTTTGGCGTGTTTTGTGCATTTTGTTAACAGACAAAGCATCTTTCCCCGTCATATCATACTTTTATGGGGAATAGTGGAGATTCTTTGGAGAGAAAGATAAAAGAAGGCAATAAGTTGCTTCTTTTTTTTCTATTCTAAAAAATATGGTTCATTTTTAAATTTAAAAATAATTTAGCTTAAACTTTAAATTTATTTTTAACGAGAAAGTTTTATAACCACACAAATATTCTGGACCCTTTTTGACATGTTTAGGATCATAAATTTTAAAAGTGTTCATTTAGCTAAATTATGTGCTCAATCAAATAATTTCACATAAATTGAGACAGAATTCATACTTTTTTTGGATGATCAAAAGGCTTATTTATAACACTGTTTCTAAAGTTATTCTTATGAACCGCATAATGTTAGAATGTTAGTTTATATGAACATATGGACAAATAAATGCAATATATAATCATGCTTGGTCTTTTACATCAGGGTTTCCTGTTCTAGACGGACCCAACCCCTGTGTTGAGTCCCCTAAGTCAAATATGATGCAAATAATCGTCCTAATTCTAGGCTCAATATCCTGATTTTCAATGGTACTAGACTGTGTACCCCAGCGGACAACTCGGATTGAGGAGGGGGCTACGTACCGGGGACCGCGAGATCGTCCGGCTTTCCTTTGTTTCTTATTTGGGTATGACTTAACAGAAAGAGGAGTCTCAACCAGTAAGCACATCCCCGGAGGTAAGAAGAGAAGGGTTTTCGGCACAATTTATATATACATTTCACGTAATATCAAAAGCGGTAAACATATAGCACGTTGATCAATGCATATAAGAAAATCAGATATAAACAACAACAACAATTTAATTGAGCTCGAATTCTTAAACCCTCAATCGAAGTTCTGGCTTTCTTATCCCTAGTGGAGTCGCCAGAGCTGTCACACCTCCTTTTTCTTTTACCGCTCTATCACTACTACATCTCGGGAAGGGATATAATAATAATAACAGGGAAGGAGTTTTTCCAATTAAACGATATTCGGAACGGGATTTATTTATTTAAATTTCAGAGTCGCCACTTAGGAAAATAATGGTGTCCCAAGTCACCGGTTTAATCCCGAACTGAGAAAATTATGACTTTGTTAACAGTCCGCGAAATCAGAAATACGGATAAGAAATTCTGTTAACCCGGGAGAAGGTGTTAGGCACTCCCAGATTGCGTGGTTCTAGCACGGTCGCTCAACTGCCATTTTTGTTTTTATCTAATTTCTTTATATCTTCATTTTTATAGATTATTAAAGTCCCGCTTTGTCATTTTTATGAATTGCGCCGTCGTGGAAACGCATTTTGAGTCATACCGTACCAGTGCAACTGTGACTTTAGTGCATTTCAACTTCGCCGGTATTTGTATTTGGGTCACACAAATGTGCACCCATATTAGGAATGTATATTATTAATCGCGCCTAAAGTATCTACGTCTTTATTAATTTTGGGAAAGACCATGAAATTCACTAAACGGTCCTTCCGAATATAGAGTTTTTATGTTGAAACTTATTTGGGGGCCCCGTATTTTTTTATTTTTTGTAACGAGGCTCGTCCCTAATTTTTAAAGGTCAATCCTATTCGTGCACTATATTTTCTATTTTTATTTTTTCTTCCTAATATATGACTGTTTTGTATTATTTTCAAACTATTAATATTGGAGTCCAGTCCATTATTCACTATTGGGCCTGGACTTTAGACTACCTAACAGTTCATAGTCAAATACAACTGGGCCTCTGGAGCCCAGCATATATTTCCGTTCCTAGTCAAAGGCATGAATGCCATTTCAATTAGATCCAGGGTTGATTTCCAATTGAGGCCCAAATCGTTCACATTTAAAGCAAGACAGTAACTAATTATCATTTTAGCAGCACTTATGAATGTAACAATTAACAGTTTAAACGCCAATTTGCATTTAGTCATTACTGATTTTAATATTTAAAAATTAATTAAGAATTCTAACACAATAATTTATATCAATGTTATTATTCAACTGGCAGAATCTGATATTCAAATCGTTGTCATGACACTGGTTGTAGGATTAGTTTTTTATCACTTTATTTTTAACTGAAGAAAACAATATTCTAATTTTAACTAAGCATGCTTGAACTACTGTTATCATATCGCAGAGTCTAAAAGCAAATTTGTAGCTAAATCATTTTAAGTAAGGATAATTAGTAATACAATTTGAAATTCAAAAACTACTTATACTTTTCCAATTAGTTGATTCAGATTCAAAACTGGATTAGCAGAGCGTCTAGGTGTTAATACTTCACATATAATTTATAATAGTTATAAATCCAGGTGATTTAACTAAGTTTCAACTAGTTTTAATCTTATTTTGGGTGATCATTATAACTAACCTACTAGATACATTTACTACAGTATTATCTACTACTACTTTAATCTAAATAGAGTTCGTATAGTCTAGTGTTTATTACAACCCATTCTTAAATGAATTACAAGAAATATACAAATTATAACTACGATAAAAAACAGAAATACAGCTTCAGCAAAATTAATCAATAATTTCATTTCTTTATCATGTTTCAATTACATCTTCAGGAGATAGTAGTGTACCTGATCAAATGAAAGGACACAATGAGTTCTAAGGGATGAAGGAGAAGTGAAATCAGCAATAGCAGCAACCAAATATCAATAGCGAACAAGAGCAATTAACACAACAAGTCTCAAAACTTAAGTAGGCAACCAACAAATAACTCGAGCAAACAGAAATCCAGGCTAAGTTGAAGTGAACACAACAGAGGAACAACCAGCAAAGATTCCAGAAATAGTACTCGAATTGTATGCTAAGTAGAAGACCAGTAGAGTTCCGAAATTTCAGAACTCTTTTCAGTGATTTTTTCGACTCTAAGATTTTGTACCAGAAAATTGAACCCATAATTATCTGAAGGTTGGAACTCTAAAAAATGTGTATCCCTTTTTCAGGCTTGAAACAACCTATTTATAGAATAAATTTGGGAGGGAATTTTAAATTAGTTGTTTCTATTTCCCACCCCAGTTCTTTTTCAATTAATTCAATTAAGTATAGCAGAATTCTAACAGAAATACACTTGATCCCCTGTTACAAGGTTCTAGGCTATTCCTTATTGTTCTATTGGGTAGATTTTACCTAGTTGCCCTCACTTGCTAAGGTTTATTACAGATTTACCTTTTAACTATGCCTAATATACCCCTTATAGTTCAGGTATTTTCAGTAAATTTCAGTAAAACCAAGCATTAAAGTCTTTTATGCCCTCATTACCTCTATGTAATCTACAGAAATACCAATTCCCTTTCCCCTTTACCCTTTACACTCAATGCTATTTACCCAACCTACTATTATGTCTGCCAAGACTTGGGTAATTGAATGTATTAAAAATATAACCCCTTGAGACTCGTATTAATTCTTAGCCAGTTTAAGACTAATTAACCCTTTCAAAATCAACCACTCTTAAAAAGATAGCCACTAATAGACTTCACAAAATCAAAGACTCACACTGTAATGCAAATATAACCACAATAGACATTTTACACATATTACCTAAATGTGACTAAGCACTCAGAAGTTAAGAAGAAACAAACATGTAAATCATATTGCAAATGTAGCCAGTTTTATGTAATCTTGCACAAATAGCCCTAATTATGACCAATTTTAAAATTAATCAGAACTTAGAGAGACAAATTGATAATGATTGAATTCCAACTAATCAAAACCCTAGTCGAAACAAGATCTATTGAACAATAACACAAAATAACTAATAGTATATGATTTATAGGTAGTTATAGTCAGAACTAAGAATACTTAGTTGATTTCAGGCAGACACGTGTAATAAGCTCAGGTCTTTTCACAAATATGAACACAGAAGAGCAAAGTATAGCACAGAGGTGGATTCAGGGCATTTTAATCAATTTTAACATGTACATGGATTTTTAAACATGCAACAGATCCGTATTTAACAAATAAGAAAATAAAAACAAAGGCAGGTTTCACGGCACTTAGCTTTAGGGTTTTCTTCCTTTCCTTTTCTTTTTCCTTTTCTTCTTTTTTCTTCTGTCTTTCATTTTCTTTCTTTTTTTCTTGATTTTCTACCGTTTCAGAGACTTGGGGTCTTTTAAAATGAAGGATCTTTCGAGGTGTGACGACCCAAAGGGTCATCACTTGTTTTCTTAATCATTTCGAGCTTCTGAGGTCTTGAAAACCTCATTTATAGTTACCTCGATTTGCATGCACAATCCGGGCACGAAGCTGGAAAATGTTTATGTTGAAACATATGAAATATGTGGAACATTTGAAGAATTTTGATATTAATATTGATATGGTTGACTTTGGTCAACATTTTTGGTAAACGGACCCGGACCCGTGATTTTACGGTCTTAGAAAATCCGTAGAAAAATATGGAACTTGGGCGTGTGCCTGGAATCGAAATCCGAGGTCTAGAACCAAGCTAAAAGAATTTTTTTGTTAAATTGTTTTCTGAAAATGTGTAAGGAAAATGAAACTAAAATTTGATTAAAAAGAAATGGTATCGGGCTCGTATTTTGGTTCTAACACCCGGTACAATTCATATATATTGGTTAAGCGCTTCCTGTAAAGTTTGGTTGAAAATGGATATCATTTGACGTGTTTCGGCCTTAACTTGGAAATTTTGAAAGTTATGAAATTTTGAAAGAATTCTTGAGTTTTAAGGCTTAATTCATTGATTTTGATGTTATTTTGGTGATTTGATCGTGCGATCAAGTTCGTATGATGTTTTTGAGTCAGTGTACATGATTGGTTTGAATCACCGAGGGTTCGGGTGAGTTCCGGATCGGCATCGGGATGATTTTGAACTTAAGAAAATTGCGGAAAATCTACAGCAGTCAATCCTTCATCGCGTTCGCGTCCTGTTGGTCGCGTTTGCGATTGCCAACTTCATTTGTTAATCGCATTCACGTCTAGGTGGTCAAGTTCACGATGGCCAAATCAATTCCTTCATCGCGATCGCGGACAGCTCCTCACGATCGCGTAGTATAAAAATTGAAGTCATCCCTTTTCTCTACGCGTTCGAGTGGCTGTGCCCGCGTTCGTGTAGGCCAAAATTGAAGCCCCCAGAATTTCCTCTTCGCGTTCACGACTCGCCCCACGCGAATGCGATGTGTAACATTTTTCCTTCATCGCGAACGCGACCGGGGTGTCGCGAACGCGATAAACAAATTGATGCCCAGCGATTTTAAGTTTGAAAACAGAACAGAAAAGAGATAAAAATCCCATTTCTGTTCTACTCTCTTCTCCATAGCTCCTTGGGCGATTTTTGAGCAATTCTTCATCAAACTTCTTGGGTAAGTGATTCTTGACTCGTTTTCTTCATTTTCCATCAATATTATATGAATTCCTAAGCCTAAATAGCTGTAAATGGGTAGAAAAACCAGAGAATTGAGTATAGTAAGTATTTTCAAAGAATTTGCGATCTTGACCTCGTTTTGGGGTCGAACTTAAGAAAAAATTGTATAATCGAACTCGTGGATGATTGGGTGAATTTATTTTGGTTTGAAACTCGAGTTTCGATTATGTGGACCCGGGGTCGATTTTTACTATTCCGGGCAGAATGTTGTAAAAATCATATTTAGCTATATGAACTAGTTTGTTAAGTATAATTAATGATATTAAATCAATTGTATATAGATAGGGTTGGAATGGAGCCAAATTTGAAGGAAAAGGCATTGCCACACATTGAATTGTTCGTAAACATTCGAGGTAAGTGTTTGTTCTATCCTAGCTTGAGGGAATAAGAAATGAGTTATGTATGAATTGTTGATTAAGAGTTATTGGTTTTACACCGGTAATAGAGATATATTGTAGGTTTATTATGATTTATTGGCTTTATGCTGGTAAAATCACATATAAATTGTTGATTAAGAGTTATTTGTGTTACACCGGTAATAGAGTTATATCATTGATTTACTGTCAATTATTGGTTTTACACTAGTAATACAAACATTGTTGAAGTGAAGATTATTAGTTTAATTTCGGTAATACATTTTGTACATCCACTGTTGATCAAGGATTATTGGCTTAATGCCGATAATATACATTATTAAAGAAATGGGATCGTGTGGCATGCCAACCACTTATATATTAAAGAATTGGGATCATGTGGCACACCAACCACATTCATATTGAATAGTTGGGATCGTGTAGCGCGCCGACCACTTATATGACAAGAAATGGGATCATGTGGTGCGCCTACCACAAAGTGATTTGAATCTTGGCATTGGCCATAGTTGCCGGTAGCCTATTGTTAAGTTCGGGATCGTGTGGCGCGCCGACCACAAAGTGATTTGAATATTGGCATTGGCCATAGTTGCCGGTAGCCTATTGTTAAATTTGGGATCGAGTGGTACGCCTACCACAAGATATGAAATGAAAAAGGAATTGAGACATGAAAGTAAGTTTTGTTCTATTGATCAGATTACTCCGGATATTGTGAGTTATTGATTGTTATTTCATAGCATATTCTTTCTTTATAAACATTCGATAACGTTTTCTACTGTTGTATATGTATATATTTCTCAACTATATAGGTTTATGTGGGTGACTGGCCTTAGTCTCTTCGCTACTTCGCCGGGATAGGCCAGGCACTTACCAGCACATGGGGTCGGTTGTGCTGATACTACACTCTGTGCTCTTTTTGTGCAGATACAGGTTACAGACAGTAGCAGCAGCAGTAGCATGATTGTGGATATTCCGACTACGCAGACTACGAGGTAGCCTTGAAGGCGTCCGCAGGACCCGTTATCTCCTATATATATGTATTTCATTCTGTTATCTCATGTATTCGAGATAAATAGTTTATATTTCTTTTAGATCGATTATGTGTATTATTCTTAGAAGTTCGTGAGTATTGTGCACCAGTCTTGGGTAGTGTATCATGTTTGGGTTTTATGTATCTTACATGATAAAATTGACTAAGTCTTCCGCTAAGTTTAATTATTCCGCTGTAAATCCATGATTTTATTTAATGTTTTAAAAAGAGAGTTGTGACTAATGGAAATGTAAGTAAGATTTGGCTTGCCTAGCTTCCACTAGTAGGCACCATCATGACTCTTGATGGTGGGAAATCCGGGTCGTGACAAGTTGGTATCAGAGTACTAGGTTGCACACGTCTCACAACTCATGAACAACCTTAGTAGATTCTGAGGAATCGGTATGGAGACGTTTGTATTTATCCCCCAGAGGCTACAGAGTTAGGAAAATATTCCCTTTATTCTTTCTAGTCGTGCGACTTTGATCTTTCAAATGTTAATTGAATTTCCACTCTGTTCTTCCGTAGATGGCAAGAATACGTGCATCATCATCTATTGACCAGCAGCCCGAGGTCCCAGCACCGGCAGCTCCCATTAGGGGTAGAGGCCGCGGTCGAGGTCGTTCATCAAATACAATCTCTGCCACTACCTTGTAGGGGCAGAACCTCAGGCTTATATCGAGGAGGAGGTTGTAGCCCCAGCAGTTCTAGTGGGCCCAGCTCAGGTCCCAGGAGGGATTATGTTTTCACCAGATCTTCAGGATGCTTTGATCCTGATAACAGGTTTTATGGACAATATCACCAGAGCAGTTTTATTACCAGTAGCACCAGCCACTTCTCAGGCTGGAGGAGGTAATGAGACTCCTGCTACACGCACTACAGAGCTAGTAATTCCCCAGGCTCAGGTTCCTATGATTCAGCCAGTTGAGGCAGATCAGCCTGTTGTTGTGACTCAGGCTAATGATGGTGCAGCTATGTCCACTGACGCGTTATAGAGATTGGACAGGTTTACCAAGCTGTTCACTACCACATTCAGTGGCACTCCTTCAGAGGATCCCCAGTATTTCTTATATAGCTGCCACGAGGTTCTCCGTACTATGGGCATTATGGAGACTAATGGTGTGGATTTTGCCACTTTTCGATTATCTGGTTCTGCCAAGACTTGGTGGAGAGATTATTGTCTATCCAGGCCAGCAGGATCAAGATCTTTGACTTGGGGACAATTTGCAGAGTTGTTCTTGGAAAAGTTCCTCTAGCAACTCAGAGGGCGGCTTTGCGCAGGCAATTTGAGAGTCTTCAGCAAGGTTCTATGTCTGTCACACAATTGAGACTAGTTTCGTGGACCTGGCTCGTCATGCCATTGTCATACTTCCCACAGATCGGGAAAGGGTGAGAATTTATTGATGGCTTGAATTAGCCAATTCGTCTGCAGATGGCTTTGGGGGTAGGAACAGAAATCACTTTTCAGGAGGCGGCTAATGCAGCCCACCGGTTCGAGATGGCTCTGTCACAAGGAGCAGGTCATGGATTGGATAAAAGACCCCGTAATTCGGGTAGATTCTGTGGTACCTCATCTGGAGGCAGATATTCTCATGATAGAGTCCATCCTCCTAGGCCTTATCGGTCAGCTCTTCAGGTTTCTCACGATGCTTCTGGTGGTCGTAATTCTTAGCCACACTATTCTGATCAGCAGTCTATCAGTGCACCACCATATCGCTATTCTCAGAAGCCGAGGGCTTGTTTTACATGCGGCGATCTTAGGCACATTGCAAAGTATTTCCCTCGAGCTTCTGACAGATCTCAACAACATGGTTCTCGTGCAATGGTTCAGGCCCCAGTTCCCCCACAGCCTGCCCAGCCAGCTAGAGGTGGGGGTAGAGGACATAGAGGTGGAGGCAGAGGTCATAGAGGTAGAGCTCAAACTGATAGAGGTAGGGACCATCCAGCAGCTGATCGTCCTAGATATATTGCTCACGGTGGTGGGGCACAACCCTGATGTTATGAACTTCCTGCCAGACCAGAGGCTGAGTCCTCAGATACCGTCATTACAGGTATTATTTTGATTTGTGATAGAAAGGCATCAGCATTATTTGACCCTGGGTCTACATATTTATACATGTCCTCCTATTTTGCATCGTACTTGTTTCAGCCTGGTGAACCACTGGGTGTTCCTATTCATATGTCTACACCAGTAGGCGATTCTATTATGGTTGATCGAGTTCATCGGTCATGTATTGTTGTGATTGATGGTCTTGAGACCCGTGCTGATTTATTGCTCCTAAATATGGTGGACTTCGATATTATATTTGGCATGGACTGGCTATCTCCATATCATGCTATTTTAGACTGCCATGCCAAGATTGTGACTTTAGCTTTGCCGAATTTGCCTCGTATAGAGTGGAAAGGAGTTTCAGGTCATACTAGTCGTAATGTTATTTCTTATGTTAAGGCTCAACGTATGGTTGGAAAGGGATGTTTGGCTTATTTAGCATATGTCTTTGATTCTAGTGCTGAGGTTCCTTATATTGACTCTGTGCCTGTGGTTCGCGAATTTCCTGAAGTATTTCCTTCAGACTTGCCAGGTATGCCGCCCGACAGGGACATTAATTTTTGCATTGACTTGGCTCCAGGCACTCAGCCCATTTCTATTCCCACATATCGTATGGCTCTGCCAGAGTTAAAATAATTGAAGGAGCAGTTGCAGGATATACTTGAAAAGGGTTTCATTAGACCCAGTGTTTCGCCGTGGGGTGCACCAGTATTATTTGTAGAGAAGAAAGATTGTTCGATGAGAATGTGCATTGACTATCGGCAGTTGAACAAGGTGACTATCAAAAATAAATATCCTCTTCCACGAATTGATGATTTATTTGACCAGCTTTAGGGTGCCAAGGTATTCTCGAAGATAGATTTGAGATCTGGCTATCACCAGCTGAAGATTAGGGCATCTGATGTCCCTAAGACAACATTTCGCACTCGGTACAGACATTATGAATTTATGGTCATGTCTTTTGGGTTGACAAATGCCCCAGCAACTTTTATTGAATTGATGAATCAGGTGTTCCGGCCTTATTTAGACTTGTTTGTAATAGTCTTCATTGATGACATATTAATATATTCCCGCAGTCAGGAGGAGCATGTGCAACATCTTAGAGTGGCCTCGCAGACTTTGAAAAATAGCCAACTATATGCAAAATTTTAAAAGTGTGAATTTTGGCTAAGTTCAGTTGCATTCCTGGATCATACTGTGACGACAGCAGGTATTCAGGTTGATCTAAAGAAGATTAAGGCTGTCAAGAACTGGCCTAGACCGACATCAGCCACAGAAATTCAGAGTTCCTTGCGATTAGCAGGTTATTATCGGCGATGCATAGAGGGGTTTTTATCTATTGCAACCCCACTGTACAGATTGACATAGAAAGGTGTTCAATTTGAATGGTCAGATGAATCTAAGGTGAGCTTTTAAAAGCTCAAGACAGCCTTGACCACAGCACCGGTATTGGTTTTACCCACAGGTACGGGACCTTATATTGTTTATTGTGATGCTTCCCGTATTGGGCTTGGTGCAGTGTTAATGCAAGATGGCAAGGTTATTGCCTATGCTTTGAGGCAGTTGAAGATTCATGAAAAGAACTATCCATTGCATGATCTTGAATTGGCAGCGATTTTTCACGCATTGAAGATCTGGAGGCATTATTTGTATGGTGTGGCATGTGAAGTATACACCAATCATAAGAGTCTTCAATATTTGTTCAAACAGAAAGAGTTGAATTTGAGGCAGAGAAGGTGGCTAGAATTGCTAAAAGATTATGATATCACTATTTTATATCATCCGGGAAAAGCAAACGTGGTGGTTGACGCTTTGAGTAGGAAGTCAGCCAGTATGGGCAGTCTTGCTTATATTCCAGTCAATCAAAAGCCGCTTGCTTTGGATGTTCAATCTTTGGCCAACCGATTTGTGAGGTTGGATATTTCTGAGCCTAGTGGAGTACTAGCTTGCACGATCGCTCGCTCTTCATTATTAGAGCGTATCTGCAATCAACAATATAATGATTCTTATTTATGTGACTTTAGAGACACGGTTCGGCGAGGCGGTACTAAACAGGTCACCTTAGATGATGATAGGATTCTGAGGATGTAAGGACGCATTTGTGTGCCAAATGTTGATGGGCTTAGAAAATTGATTCTAGAAGAAGCTCACAGTTTGCGGTATTTTATTCATCCAGGCACAGCAAAGATGCATCAAGATTTGCGGCAACATTATTGGTGGCGCAGAATGAAAAGGGATATTATGGCATATGTGGCACGGTGTCTTAATTGTCAGCAAGTTAATTATGAACATCAGAGACCTGGCGGTTTATTTCAGAGAATTGAACTTCCTGAATGGAAGTGGGAGCGAATCATGATGGACTTCGTTTCTGGACTTCCGATAACTCGGAAGAAGTTTGATGTTGTTTGGGTGATTGTTGATAGGCCGACCAAGTCAGCTCATTTTATTCTGATTGCCACTGTCTATTCATCCGAGAGGTTAGCTGGGATTTATATCAGGGAGATCGTTCGCCTTCATGGTATGCCTATCTCTATTATTTCAGATCGATGTGCACCGTTTACCTCAAATTTCTGGAATGCGATTCAACGAGAGTTGGGAACGTAAGTTCAGCTAAGTACAACCTTTCATCCCCAGACGGATGGTCAGTCCGAGAGGACTATTCAGATACTAGAAGATATGCTTCGGGCGTGTGTTATTGATTTTGGAGGTTCATGGGATCAATTCCTGCATTTGGCAGAGTTTGCTTATAATAATAGTGATCAATCGAGCATCCAGATGGTTCCTTATGAAGCCTTGTATGGTAGGAGGTGTTGTTTTCTGGTTGGATGGTTTGAACCGGGAGAAGCTCGATTATTGGGTACGGATTTAGTTCAGGAGGCCTTAGAGAAGGTCAAGATTATTCAAGATAGGCTTCGCACAGCTTAGTCTAGGCCAAAGAGCTATGCAGATCGCAACGTTAGAGATATAGATTTCATGGTTGGGGAGCGAGTATTGCTCCGAGTGTCACCTATGAAGGGCATGATGAGATTTGGAAAGAAGGGCAAACTTAGCCCTAGGTTTATTGGCCCATTCGAGATTCTTGATCGTGTGGGAGAGGTGGCATATAAGCTTGCCTTGCCAGCTAGCTTATTAGCTGTACATCCAGTCTTTCATGTGTTCGTGCTCCAAAAATATCACGGCGATCCATCGCACATGTTAGATTTCAGCACTGTCCAACTGGACAAAGATCTATTCTATGCGGAGGAGCCGGTAGCTATTCTTGATCGGCAGGTTCGATAGTTGAGGTCGAAGAATTTTCTTTCTGTGCGAGTTCAGTGGAGGGGACAACATCCTAAGCCATCGACCTGGGAGTCCAAGTCTGATATGCAGAGCCGATATCCTCATTTATTCCATGACTCAGGTACTTCTTTCTTTTGTCCGTTCGAGGACGAACAGTTGTTTTAGAGGTGGAGAATGTGACGACCCAAAGGGTCATCACTTGTTTTCTTAATAATTTCGAGCTTTTGAGGTCTTGAAAACCTCATTTATAGTTGCCTCGATATGCGTGCACAGTCCAGGCACGAAGCATGAAAATGTTTATGTTGAAATATATGAAATATGTGGAAAATTTGAAGAATTTCGATATTAATATTGATATGGTTGACTTTTGTCAATATTTTTGGTAAACGGACCGGGACCCGGACCCTTGATTTGAAGGTTTTAGAAAATCTGTAGAAAAATATGGAACTTGCGCGTGTGCCCGGAATCGAAATTCGAGGTCTAGAACCCCGGTAAAAGAATTTTTCTGTTAAATTGTTTTCTAAAAATGTTTAAGGAAAATGAAACTAAAATTTTATTAAAAAGCAATGGTATCGGGCTCGTATTTTGGTTCCGATGCTCGGTACAAGTCATATATATTGGTTAAGCACTTCTTGTAAAGTTTGGTTGAAAACGGACGTCGTTTGACGTGTTTCGGCCTTAAATTGGAAATTTTGAAAGTTATGAAATTTTGAAAGAATTCTTGAGTTTTAAGGCTCAATTCATTGATTTTGATGTTATTTTGGAGATTTGATCGCGCGAGCAAGTTCGTATGATATTTTTGAGTCAGTGTACATGATTGGTGTGAATCCCCGAGGGCTCGGGTGAGTTTCGGATAGGCATCGGGATAATTTTGAACTTAAGAAAATTGCAGAAAATCTGCAGCAGTCAATCATTCATCGCGTTCGCGTCCTGTTAGTCACATTCGCGATGGCCAAATTCATTTCTTCATTGCGTTTGCGTCCAGGTGGTCGCCTTCGCATTGGCCAAATCGATTCCTTCCTCGCGATCGCTGACAGCTCCTCACGATCGCGTAGTATAAAAATTGAAGCCAGCCCTTTTCTCTACGCGTTCACGTGGCTGTGCCTGCGTTCGCGTAGGCCAAAATTGAAGCCCCCAGAATTTCCTCTTCGCGTTCGCGACTCGCCCCACGCGAACGCGATGTGTAACATTTTTCCATCATCGCGAATGCGACCGAGGTGTCGCAAACACGATGAACAAATTGATGCCCAGTGATTTTAAGTCTGAAAACAGAATAGAAACGGGATAAAAATTCCATTTCTGTTCTACTCTTTTCTCCACAGCTCCTTGGGTGATTTTTGAGAAATTCTTCATCAAACTTCTTGGGTAAGTGATTCTTGACTCATTTTCTTTATTTTTCATCAATATTATTTGAATTCCTATGCCTAAATAGGTGTAAATGGGTAGAAAAACTAGAGAATTGAGTATAGTAAGGGTTTTCAATGAATTTGCGATCTAGACCTCGTTTTGGGGTCGAACTTAAGAACAAATTGTATAATCGAACTCATGGATGATTGGGTGAATTTATTTTGGTTCGAAACTCGAGTTTCGATTATGTGGGCCCGGGGTCAATTTTTACTATTCGGGCAGAATGTTGTAAAAATCATATTTAGCTATATGAACTAGTTTGTTTAGTAGAATTGATGATATTAAATCAATTGTGTATAGATACAGTTGGATTGGAGCCAAATTTGAAAGGAAAAGGCATTGCCACGGATTGAATTATTCGTCAATGTTCAAGGTAAGTGTTTGTTCTATCCTAGCTTGAGGGAATAAGAAATGGGTTATGTATTAATTGTTGATTAAGAGTTATTGGTTTTACACCGATAACAGAGATAAATTGTAGGTTTATTATCATTTATTGGCTTTATGCCGGTAAAATCACATATAAATGGTTGATTAAGAGTTATTGGTGTTACACTGGTAACGAAGATATATCGTTGATTTACTGTCAATTATTGGTTTTACACCGGCAATACAAACATTGTTGAAGTGAAGATTATTGGTTTAATTCCGGTAATAAATTTTGTACATCCACTGTTAATCAGAGATTATTGGCTTAATGCCGGTAATATACATTATTAAAGAAATAGGATCGTGTGGCACGCCCGCCACTTATATATTAAAGAATTGGGATCGTGTGGCACGCCGACCACTTTCATATTGAAGATTTGGGATCGTGTGGCGCGCCGACTACTTATATGATAAGAAATGGGATCGTGTGGCACGCCTACCACAAAGTGATTTGAATCTTGGCATTGGCCATAGTTGCCGGTAGCCTATTGTTAAGTTCGGGATCGTGTGGCGCGCCGACCACAAAGTGATTTGAATATTGGCATTGGCCATAGTTGCCGGTAGCCTATTGTTAAATTTGGGATCGAGTGGTATGCCTACCACAAGATACGAAATTAAAAAGGAATTGAGACATGAAAGTAAGTTTTGTTCTATTGATCACATTACTCCGGATATTGTGAGTTATTGACTGTTATTTCAAAGCATATTCTTTCTTTATAAATGTTCGATAATGTTTTTTGCTGTTGTATATGTATATATTTCTCAACTGTATATGTTTATGTGGGTGACTGGCCTTAGTCCCGTCACTACTTCGCCGGGATAGGCCAGGCACTTACCAGCACATGGGGTCGGTTGTGCTGATACTACACTGCACTTTTTTTGCGCAGATACAGGCTACGGACAGCAGCAGCAGCAGCAGTAACACGATTGTGGATATTCCGACTACGGAGAATACGAGGTAGCCTTGCAGGCGTCCGCATGACCCGTTATCTCCTCTATCTACGTATTTCATTCTGTTATCTCATGTATTCGAGATAAACGGTTTATATTTCTTTTAGACGATTATGTGTATTATTCTTAGAAGTTCGTGAGTATTGTGACACCAGTCTTGGGTAGTGTATCATGTTTGGGTTTTCTGTATCTTATATGATAAAATTGACTAAGTCTTCCGCTAAGTTTAGTTATTCCGCTGTAACTCCATGATTATATTTAAAGTTTTAAAAGAGAGAGTTGTGACTAATGAAATGTAAGTAAGATTTGGCTTGCCTCGCTTCCACTAGTAGGCACCATCATGACTCTTAATGGTGGAAAATCCGGTTCGTGACACCAGTCATACTCTTGGAAGTTGATTTGAGTGTATAAAAGGGTAGTCAGAGACTCAGGGTGAGGTTTTTGAAAGGTTTTGTTTTTGGGTGCTCGCCGGAGTATGGTTCCGGCGAGACATTTTCTAATATTTGAGGAGTTTAGGGTATATTCGAGGTGTGGGACTATGTTGGGGTGAAAGATCTTCTTAAGGCAGTTCCGGGGTGTTAAGGTGGAGGGTTAGTTCATAGCTTGGTGGCCGCCGGCTAGGGTTCCGGCGACCGAAATTTCAAGACTGGGAGACTGGTAGGTTTTTTGGAGTGAAGTTAATGGAGAAAGAGTGTTAGAAGGTAGAGAGGGGTGTTTAGAGGGGTGTCCTGAGCCGGAAAGGTAACATAAGAGTGACCACCGATAGGGTTCCGGTGGTCTTGTGAGAGAAGGGGAGGGAAGAAGAAGGGTTCTGGGTGGCTAGGGTTTCATTTGTAAGGAGTGTGTGTGTGTGTGTGTGTACTGAAAATGAATGGGAGGGGGGGTATGATTATATATTAAAATTTTATTTTTGTTTAACAGCCATTGGATTTGCTGAGATGAACGACCAAGATCAGTTGGCCTTCAAAATGTCATCGTTTAGTTTAATGATCCTTTACTCACATCCGTTGGATTAATGAGATAGACGACGGAGATTTAATTAGCTAGACTACATCATTTGGCTTAATTGAGACACTGGTCTCAGCCATTAGATTAATGAGATGGACGGCTGAGATTTAATTCCTAAACGTCGTCGTTTCATGCACAAGGCCACCGCCTTATTTGGTCCGTTTGATTTAAATCATCAACGGCCCAGATCTTGTAGTGTTTATACGGTGTCGTTTGGTGTTATATCTAGGCAGACCGGTTCAATTAGCTTGGGCCTGGTCCGCGAGTGTATTATTTTGGGCTTTGAATTTAGTGTATTTGGCCCAATTTTGGTATTTTGAATTGTATTTTTGTATTTTTGTTCTTTTTATTTAATTTTCTTGTGTTTTCCCTTGTATATTAGACTTATATATATATATATATATATATATATATATATATATATATGTATGTATTTTCCTTGATTTTCAGATATGTTTTTGTATTTTTTCATTGATTTTCTAATTTCGTAATATTTACCCTATCTTTTTTGATATTTTTCACTTGATTTCTTTTTGTATATTATTTCAAATTTCTTTCGTTTTTATTTTTAACAATTAAAACAAACACTGGTATTTTCTACACACTAATCAAACTAATTGCAATCAAAAAGCATTTTTATATTTTTATTTTTGGAAATAATTGCTTGGGGAAAAAATCACGTGCTCACAGTCCTTTAAATCTTTCAACTCTGGCGTGGCCATGCGATGCGGTGGAATAGACATGGGTTGCGTGCCTGGGGCCAAATCAATACAAAAATCAATATCTCTGTCGGGCGACATACCCGCCAGGTCTGAAGGGAAAACATTGGGGAACTCACGAACAATAGAAATAGTGTTTATAGAAGGGACCTCTATTTTGGAATCACAAACATATGCCAAATAAGCTAAACACCCCTTCTCGACTATGCGTCGAGCCTTTACATATGAAATAACACTACGGGTGGCATGCCTTGGTGTCCCTCTCCACTCCATCAGGGACAATCTAGCAAAGCCAAGGTCACGGTCTTGGTACGACAATCAAAGATTCCATGATATAGGGACAACCATTCCATCACTAATATAATATTGAAATCCACCATGTCTAAAAGCAATAAGTCAACACATGTCTCGAGAACCTTAAACACTACCACACAGGAATAATGAACTCGATCGACCACTATAGAATCACCTAACGGTGTAGATACATATACATGAGTACCCAAAGCATCACTAGGCAAGGTGCAAAATAGGACGACACATATGAATATGTAGAACCAGGGTAAAATAGCAATGAAGCATGACTATCACAGACGAGAAAAGTACCTATAATAATAGCATCTGAAGACTCAGCCTTTGGCCTAGCTAGCAAAGCATAACATCGGGGCTGGGCCCCACCTTCATGAAATATGTCTCTAGAATGATCGGCTACTAGCTGACCTCTATCTCTCTAAGCTCCACCTCTACGGTCTGTACCTCCACCTCTATGATCCTTACCCCCGCCTCTAGCTCGCTAAGCGAGCTGTGGATCAGCTGATGCCTGAATCATGGGGTGAGGGCCCTGCTGGTGAGAGCTGCTCGAGGCTAGAGGGAAAAACTTGACAATGTGACCGGGGTCACCACAACCATAACATGGCGTGCAAAGTCAATGAATCGAGTCTCATACTGTGTAACTGTCACGCCCCAATTCGAAGGACATGACCGGCGCCTGACCGGGTAGCCCCCATCAAGCGGACTTGGGTGCCTTTCTATCCCACTCGTTACCCCTGGGTTGTTTATTACTCATAAACCAAAGATCTTACCAATTATAACTGATTTCACATTTTTCAAACATAACCACACTATTAACATTACTAACAAGTTACAATTTACAATGCCCGACATATATATATACATACATAGGCCATAGTCCCACAGTTCACTGTCTACGGAGCCTCTAGGATACAAAAGGGGATACAATACTTGCCGGTAACAAGGCTCCGACTATACCTTACAAAATCAGAATGAAGTCTAAAACAAAAGTGGCATACGCCACGCAGTGCCCCGAGGAATAAAGGGGCTTACCAAAATAGGCAGTGGAAGATGGAGGATGCTACTACCAATGAGCCGAAGTACCTGCTACTGATCCACCTACAATCAAAACACAAATGTAGCGTCCCCGGCAAAAGGGACGTCAGTACACTGGAATTGTACTGCTATGTATGGACAAGCTTTGTCCCAAGTAAACTCAAGCCATTATAAGTACATCACGATGATAAGACAACAAATAATTACACCAAGAAATAATAAAGCCAGCCTACCATATTCCCACATTTGCTTCGTTTCAAGTAATTCTCATCTCAAGCACAATTAAAGATCAACAATCAAGGCAACAACCAAACAAACACGGAAAATCACAATCAAGTCAAACAAAGGGGCAATCTGTGCCCCACAGGTTGCAAACTCTCCTACTATCTCTTTTCACAATTTCACATAAATGATTTTATATCAATTTCAATGGCGATTTCGATCGCTTTCCATCCGTATTACCTCGTCCACCCTTATCACCACAACCCACACCTTATTACTTCGTGTTGTAGCATGCAACCTGATCCCACCGTATAGTTTAAATCACAACAATCACAAACAACAAACAACACACTACACAAGATCACAACAAGGGCAAACAGGCAATTTACAAATTGGTTCACGTTCTCAAATACTTTTCAAACCAATATCACAACTAAGTTACAATGTTTCCATATTCGAGAGTACCTATACTGTTATGTTCAACAACTTATCACAATTCAAGTGTTTCATTTCTTTCCCACAAGGAACCATATATGCCATCACAACAATTATTCTCAAATCTTTACCAATTTCAATTCCCTTTTTATCTTTCGATTCATATTCCATACCACACCACAGATAGTTCAACATCAAATAGATACCCAACAACAACAATAACAAATTACACACAATCTCTCAAATTAACACATGCCAATGAATTGCACACATAAAGGCGATCTCACAAGAATCAAAGTTAGCCATACATACCTGGTGTCGGGTATTCTTCCTTTAACCTCCTACTTTATGCTTACCCAAGTTATCCCATTTTGCCCACCTCGTTCTTGCAGACTCTTACTTCTACTCACTTCTTTTTACTAAAATTCAAGTTCAATAACATGCATGAGTATCACACTCTATTTCCAAAAGCTATTGTATGCAACTCTTTCCTTACCTTTGAAAAACTGAGAAATTAGAGGAAAATAACTAGGGTTTTTTTTACCTCTTAGAGATTTGGGGAAGATGAATTTTTGCCTTAGGATCTTCTGGACCAAATGATTAGAACAATCTTTGAAGATAATTGGACTTATCTCTCTAGAAACCCTCTTTCCTCTCTCTAATATTGCGAAGAAGATATAGGAAAAATGAAGGTTGAGGGTGTTTTATTAAAGAAGGGGTCGGGTCAAATTTTATAAAAAATCTGGGCCAAGTCAATTCTGCGGTCGCATTTGCGATCGCAGAATCAACATGCGGTCCGCATAATGGACCGCATAATTGCCTGAAAAATTGCACATGTTCTATTACGGTATGCGACCAGAATGCGGTCCGCATTCGTGTTCTGCGGTCTCCGAATGCACCGCAGATTTGACACTTGAATATTCTCAAGAAATTATGCGATAGATATGCAGTCCGCATTTCTATTCTGCGATTGCATATTTGACCGCATTTTCAACACCATTTTTGGAAAACATTCTGTTAAGCTCTGCATTAGGAATGCAGTCCGCATAGTAGATCTGCGATAGCATTCCTGACCGCAGAATCAATGTTTTCTGGAAAATTTATTCTTTCGATTTTTGAAGCTTAAATCACAACCAAGGATCCAAACCGCGGCTAGCTTGCGAGCCGCGAAGAATTCTACGCATTCCTAACACATTATTCGGACCATGACACCACAACTACTAGGTTTTAAGTACAAAAATTTTACGGGCCCTTACATCCTCCCCCCCTTAAAATCATTCGTCCTCGAATGAGGATTTTGAAAATCAGATGGTTTTGAAAGACATGATATGAAAATTGTCAAAATTTTAACTAACTCTTATATTTTAGAAAACATTTGCCAGAGTTTCCTTTGTATTATGGACATATCCACCTGTCAGAGAGCCTCTGAAACACATTACCAAACAACAACATACATTTACAATAATTTCCACAGCTTGCACACACTTCCTTACCTCAACGATTGCACATATTCTATCACATTGTTACATTTGCACATAAACTAGCTAATTCAATGGGTCCTTACCTTATTTAACCATCTCAATACACCATGTACACATAAACAAACAATTATCAATCTACACTTACTATTAGTTGTTTATTTAATACATGAATCTTTATAAGGCTTCCATTTATCAAGAATGGTTTAAGTGACCCAAGGTAACAACACCTATAACTTTTTGCGAAAATGAAAGAAACTTTACTAACATTAAGAAGGAAACAATTTGGAGAAGACGATAGTCATTAAAAATAGAGGGTCACCTAATTCTTTCTAATCTTGATCAAACAAATGGGGGTACTTTTCCTTCATCTCTTTTTCTGCCTCCCACGTGGCCTCCTCAACTTGTTGACTTCGCCACAATACTTTGACAAAGGCAACTTCCTTATTTCTCAACTTGCGAACTTGCCTATCAAGGGTGCCAACTGGAACCTCTTCATATGACAAATCTTCATTTACCTCAATAGCCTCGACCGGCATAATGGTGGATGGATCTCCAGTCACTTTCTTCAACATGGACACATGGAACACCGAGTGCACTGATGCCATTTCAGGAGGCAACTCCAGGCTATAAGCAACTTGACCAATCCTTTGTACAATCCGATATGGCCCGACATACCTAGGACTCAATTTCCCTTTCTTTCTGAATCGCATGACTCCCATCATAGGAGATACCCTCAAGAACACCCAATCATCGACTTGAAACTCCAAATCTCTTCGACGAACGTCTGCATAGGATTTTTGGCGACTTTGTGCAGTTTTCATCCTCTCCTGAATAACCTTAACGTTTCCATAGCTTGGTACTCCAGATTTGGCCCTAGCAATTCCGCTTCACCTACCTCAAACCATCCAATTGGCAACATACAACTTCTCCCGTACTGTGACAACCCGGCCCGTCGTCACGGGAATTACCACCCCGTTATTTTGTAATTACATAATTCATGCTTTTATATCAGTGTTAGAGTCTATCAGGGGAGTTAGGAGTGAATTGGATTGGAAAATGAGGCATACAGCCTTTTTAAAGGAAACTTGAATAAGGAAAGTCAACCCGGAGTTGACTATTTGGTTAGAGGGCTCGGAATCGGATTTTGATGATTTGGTTAGTTCCGGGAGTTGATTTGTGACTTAGGGGAGCGATCGGAACTGAATTTGGAGGCCTCGGTGTAGAAATAGGCTTGAATTGGCTAAGGTTGAATTTTGGCGAAATCCGATCGATAGGTGAGATTTTGATCCGGGAGTCGGAATGGAATTCCGACAGTTGCAGTAGCTCCGTTAGGTGATTTTGGATGTGCTTGCAAAATTTCAGGTCATTCGGAGGTCGTTTGGTCGGGTTTTTGATCGAATGTCGATTTCGGAAGTTTTGAAGAAACTTAGGCTTGAATCCGTGGGTAATTGGTGATTTTGATGTTTAGGATGGTGTTTTTATGATTGGAACAAGTTTGAATTGTGTTATAGAGTATGTTAGTGGTTTGCGTTGGGGTCCCGGGGGCCTCGGGATGAATTCGGGGGTCCAAACGGACCATTTTTGGCCTTAGACAGCAGCTGAATTGCTGCTGTATCTGCAGGAGGAAATCTTTCATCGCGTTCGCGATGAAGGGGCACGCATCCGTGAAGGTCAGCAAGGGTATGCATCGCGTTCGCGATGGTCTGGACGCGAACACGTAGGGTCAGGATCGGAGGCTTCGCGTTCACGTGGAGCTGGAACGCGTTCGCGTAGGTGAGAAGGGTTGGTCATTGCGTTCGCGTGAGTGGAGACGCGGACGCGTATAAGAAAATTCGGGCGGTTGAAATCTGTGCTTCGCGAACGCGTGACTGGGTGTCGCGTTTGCAATGGGAGGACGGAGCAGAGCATCGCGTTCGTGTGAGTCCTGTCGCGAACGCGTAGAGGCAATGTCCCAGGCAGTGATTTTAAAACCAAAACATTTCATTACGGGTTTCATTTCATAAACCCCCATTTTTGAAGCCTAGAAAGAGGAAGTGAAGGGAAATAGCTGGGAGATCATCGGGATATTGTTGGAGGTAAGTTTTGTGGTTTAATTACACACTTTTATCATGGAATCATGAATTATTTCTATGGAAATGGAGGATTTAATGTGGGTTTAAGCCCTAGGCCTAAAATTTTAGAAAAAATATCAATTTGAGTGGGCAAATGGAGTCCGAATTTGGTAGATTTGATATGCCTAGACTCGTATTGAGACGAGGGTTCCGAATATATAACTTTTATAATTTTTCGAGAAGCGCACCAAAAGTCGGGTTTTGACAACTTGTGGGTTTTGATATAATTTGGGTTATTTCGAATGAATTACGTGAAATTAGCATATATTGATGCATTCTCTATAATTTTGAGCAGATTTGGCACCCGAGGAGATTGATTTGCGAGGCAAGCGCAAGGCGGATTGAAACTTCTACCGGTTCGAGGTGAGTGGTGGTAGTAAACAATGTACTGAGGGTTTGAAACCCCGTACTAGCACTTCACAGTGCTATGTTGAGATGAGACACACGTCTTGAGACGAGTGTGGTGACATTGTGATTGGGGACTTGGACTTGGTCCTTCCTGGCTAATAGAATACTGTGTTGTATGACTGCTAATGAGATTATAACTGTACAATTGGGCTAATAGCCATGTTTGGGGCCTTGTGCCAATCTGTAGAGCATTAGGGAACCTATAGAGCTAGGTGACCCGTATACTGTGTTGGAAACATTCACTCAGCCGTAGCTCTAGCTGTATAGCATAATATGAGCTAGTACTAGAGGTGTACATTGAGAGAGATTATCTAGGGTGGGATTCCCTGTTCTAGCTGAGTGGGCCTGAAAGGCCAAGTCTATATTGACTGAGACAGGGTCCAGGACCCACTGTGATATATTATATTGGGCCTGAGAGGCCAAGTACATATTGACTGGGATAGGGTCGAGGACCCATTATGATGTATTATATATATATATATACCTATATTGGATCGGGCTGCACGCCGCAGCAGTATATATATTGGATCGGACTGCACACCGCAGTAATATACATGTAATATTCAAGTAATATACATTTAATATACATGTGGGACGGACTGCACGCCGCAGTATTATTGCACTTGGGCTGTAGGAGCCCCTTCGGAGTCTGAGTCTGCACACATTCTCAGTGAGCACTGGTGTATATTATGGGATCGGGCTGCACGCCGCAGCAGTATAAATATATATACATATATATATTAGATCGGACTGCACGCCGCAGTATTACATGTGTGGATCGGGCTGCACGCCGCAGTATAATAGTGCTTGGGCCTAGGGAGACCCTCCGAAGTCTGTATACACCCCCAGTGAGCGCCGTCGACATTAAATGGAGCGGGCTGCGCGCTGCAGCGGTTTATGTATTGGAGCGGGTTGCATGCCGCAGCATTATACTTAATCATATCCTATTATCTACTTAAATACTTATACATTATAGACATAGGTATGTGTCTTTATATGTTGAGATGGCTGTACACCGTAGGGGTACGAGTGAGGGTTGAATCAGTGTAGAATCTTGTATAGATAAACGTGGATTGGAGATTTGAGTATTACTATAGTGATGACGTACCTGTGAGGGTTGCCTTAGAACTGCTAAGTGATAGCTTAGGAGTTCTTACCTTCGGTTATTATTTATTATTGTTACTCACTGAGTTGAAATATACTCACCCCACTCCCCTGCACTTTCTGTGCAGATCCACAGGTGCCCGAGAGCAGTTGAGACATTGTAGCTGCTGATCCTTGTCTACTTTTGCGGAGATTACGAGGTAGTTGCCAGCGTCCGCCGAGCTTGTTTTCTCCTTCTTTATCATCTTGTTGATTTCCTATTTGCCTAGACTTGATTGTATTAGGATGCTATTCTGTAGAGGCTCAGTCTCGTGACACCACGATATGGTTGGGACCGTATTTTGTATGTTTTACATTTTTTTTATCACCTGATATGATCATTTACTGTTTAAGTTTAATTTGATTAATAACTGGCTGGTTTAAGGGATAATATGGTCGGGCTTGCCTAGCATTGTGTTGGGCGCCATCACGACTAGGGTTTGGGTCGCAACAAGTTGGTATCAGAGCCTAGGTTAACAGGTCTCGCGAGTCATGAGCCGGTTGGTAGAGTCTCGTGGATCGGTGCGGGGACACTTGTATTATCCTCGGGAAGCTGCAAACCTTTTTAGGAAAAAGTTTCAATTCTTGAAATTCTTGTCGTGTGATTACTTTGACTTGATCTGAACTTTGACATTCTATTCTCTCGCAGATGGCGAGAACTCGATCATCCGGACGTGGAGGACGACCACCACTACCACCTGCTAGAGGCCGTGGACGCGGCCGTGGTCGTGGCGGAGTTAGGGCAGCTGAGGTAGTGCCAGCTGACCCACAGCCCCCAGTTGCAGAGGTGCCAGCAGCACCAGATCAGGCACCAGCTGTGCCCATTGTCATTCCGGGTCTACAGGAGACCCTGGCTCAGATACTAGTAGTCTGCACTGGCCTAGCACAGGCGGTTTCAGTTACTACTGCAGCAGCTGCATCGGGGATCGGGGGTGGTCATCGGACCCCCGCGGTACGCACTCCAGAGCCAGCAGTGCAGGGCTTACAGACACTAGAGGCTCCTCCAGTTCAGCCTGTGGTACCGGTTCAGCCAGCAGATCAGATTCAGGGGGACAGGGTCCCAGCTATGACAGATGATGAGCGACGTCGTCTCGAGAGGTTCACCAGGTTATCTCCTCCAGTGTTCACTGGTGCTCCGGGCGAGGACGCCCAAGGTTTTCGGGATAAGTGCCGTCGGATGCTTCGTACGGCAGGGATCTTGGAGTCCAGTGGGGTATCTTTCACTACATTCCAATTTCAGGGACCAGCCTTCGCTTGGTGGGAGGCTTATGAGCGCCGCAGGCCGGCAGGGGCAACACCACTATCATGGCCGGAGTTCTCCACTATGTTCTTGGAGAAATGGGTGCCTCGATCTCAGAGAGAGGAGATGCGTAGGCAGTTTGAGGGTCTCCGTCAGGGGGACATGTCAGTGTCAGAGTATGAGATCAGGTTTACGGAGTTGTCTAGATATGCACCGTGGTTGGTTCATTCCGACAGAGAGAGGATTGGACGCTTTATGGACGACCTCATTTATCCCATTCGTATTCTGATGACTCGGGAGAGGGTTTTGAGCCGTACATTTGAGGATGTTGTGGATATTGCTCGCGACATAGAGACGGATCGTCGCAGAGAGCGGGATGAGACGGATCGTCGAGGTTTAGCTAGTTCCAGTGGCAGTCCGACCAGAGGCCAGAGTCAGCAGAGCCGAGGTTGCTCTTTCAAATCTTCGCAGTCGGGTCGCTCAGATCGCCGTAGGTGGTCTTCTAGACAGGGTTATCAAGGTTCACACTAGAGCCAGCCATCTCTCGGTGCCATGCCAGCTTAGAGTTCTTCATAGGCCCCATCTGCTCAGGGTTCATCCCGGCCTAGTTCATCAGCTGGCCACTCCAGGACAGAGGTCCTTATCAGTCTCAGTACCCAGCACCGGGGAGTTGCTACGAGTGCGGAGAGTTTGGGCACCACCGTAGGGAGTGTCCCCGTCTTGTTTCCGGATCTTATCAGCAGAGGGGGCAGCCCTCGTCATCTGGTCCTTCTACTTCAGCACCCGCCCCACCGGCTAGGGGTGAGGGTCGGACAGCTAGGGGTCGCTCTCGAGGGGGAGGCCAACCAGGCGGACAGGCTAGATGTTATGCTTTTTAGAGCCGATCTGAGGCTGTTACTTCTGATGCTGTCATTACAGGTATTATTTCAGTCTGCCACAGAGATGCCTCAGTATTGTTTGATCCCGGTTCTACTTATTCTTATGTGTCTACATATTTTGCTCCTCATTTGGGCACGACCCAAGGGAGTCTTGAGCTGCCAGTGCATGTATCTACCCGGGTAGGGGATACTATTGTTGTGGACCACGTATACCGGTCCTGTTTGGTCACTGTTGGAGGTCTGGAGACCCGAGTAGACCTGTTGCTTCTCAGCATGATTGATTTTGATGTTATATTGGGCATGGACCGGCTATCTCCATGTCATGCTATTCTGGACTGTCATGCTAAGACAGTCACTTTGGCTATGCCGGGCATTCAGAGGATCGAGTGGCGAGGCACGACTGAGTATGTACCTAGCAGGGTAATAACTTTCCTCAAGGCCCAACGAATGGTTGGGAAGGGATGTCCCTCTTATTTATCATTTGTGCGGGAGGTCGAGGCCCAGACTCCCAGTATTGAATCTGTTCCCATTTTGCGAGACTTTCCTGATGTGTTTCCCTCAGACCTGCCGGGCATGCCGCCGGACAGGGATATTGATTTTGGTATCGATTTGGTGCCAGGCACTCAGCCTATTTCAATTCCTCTGTATCGGATGGCACTAGCTGAGTTGAAAGAATTGAAGGAACAGCTCCAGGAACTCCTAGATAAAGGGTTCATTCGGCCGAGTGTGTCGCCGTGGGGTGCATCGGTCCTGTTTGTTAAGAAGAAGGACGGATCCATGAGGATGTGTATTGACTACAGACAGCTAAACAAAGTAACAGTGAAGAATAAGTATCCTTTGCCTCGTATTGATGATTTATTTGATCAGCTCCAGGGAGCTAGGGTGTTCTCGAAGATTGATCTTCGTTCAGGCTACCATCAGCTGAAGATTAGAGAGTCTGACATTATGAAGACTGCATTCCGGACCAAATATGGTCACTATGAGTTCCTTGTGATGTCTTTTGGGCTGACCAACGCCCCAACAGCATTTATGCATCTGATGAAGAGTGTATTCAGGCCGTATCTTGATTCATTTGTGATTGTGTTCATTGACGACATTCTAGTCTACTCTCGTAGCCAGGAGGAGCATGCTCGGCACTTGATTATTGTGTTGCAGAGATTGAGAGAGGAGAAGTTGTATGCCAAGTTCTCCAAATGTGAGTTCCGGCTTGAGTCCGTGGCATTCTTAGGGCACGTGGTGTCCTGTGATGGTATTCAGGTAGATCCGAGGAAGGTCGAGGCAGTGCAGAGTTGGCCCAGACCGACCTCAGTTACTGAGATCCGTAGCTTTCTGGGATTGGCGGGGTATTATCGCCGATTCGTTTAGGGATTCTCTTCCATTGCTTCACCCTTGACTAGATTGACTCAGAAGGGTGTTCCTTTCATATGGTCCGAGGAGTGCGAGGAGAGCTTTCAGAAGCTCAAGACAGCACTGACCACAGCACCAGTCTTGATTCTGCCGACAGCTTCAGAGTCTTATACTGTATATTGTGATGCCTCGGGAGTTGGCATTGGTTGTGTGTTGATGCAGGAGGGTAGGGTCATTGCTTATGCTTCTCGTCAGTTGAAGCCCCACGAGAAGAACTACCCTGTTCATGATTTGGAGCTAGCAGCCATAGTTCATGCTTTGAAGATTTGGAGGCATTACCTGTATGGTGTCTCCTGTGAGGTGTTCACGGATCATCGCAGCCTTCAGCACTTATTCAGACAGAAGGACCTTAATTTGAGACAGCGGAGGTGGTTGGAGTTGCTTAAGGACTATGATATCACTATTTTGTATCATCCGGAGAAGGCCAATGTGGTGGCCGATGCCTTGAGTCGGAAGGCGGTTAGCATGGGCAGCCTAGCTTTCATCCCAGTTGGGGAGAGGCCATTTGCTTATGATGTTCAGGCCCTAGCCAATCGGCGAGTGAGATTAGATATTTCGGAACCGAGTCGGGTGTTGGCTTGTGTTGTTTCTCGATCTTCCTTATATGATCGCATCAGGGAGCGACAGTATGATGACCCACATTTGCTTGTCCTTAAGGACAGGGTGCAGCATAATGATGCTAGAGATGTGACTATCAACAGTGATGGTGTTCTGAGGATGCAGGGCCGTTTATGCGGGCCCAATGTTGATGGTTTGTGGGAGTTGATACTTGAGGAGGCACACAGTTCGCGGTACTCTATTCACCCAGGTGCCGCAAAGATGTACCAAGACATGAGACAGCACTACTGGTGGAGGAGAATGAAGATGGATATTGTTAGGCATGTAGCTAAGTGCCTCAATTGCCAGCAGGTCAAATATGAGCATCAGAGACCGGGCGGTGTTCTTCAGCGTATGGTTATTCCCGAGTGGAAATGGGAGAGGATCACCATGGATTTTGTTACTGGGCTCCCTCGGACAGCGAGGAAGTTTGATTCTGTATGGGTGATTGTTGATCGGCTGACTAAGTCCGCACATTTCATCCCAGTTAGTACTACTTACTCATCGGAGCGATTGGCATCGATCTTTATTCGGGAGATTGTCAGGTTGCATGGGGTCCCAGTGTCTATTATATCTGACAGAGGCACTCAGTTCACTTCTCAGTTTTGGAGAGCATTTCAGCTAGAGATGGGTACGCGGGTTGAGTTGAGCACCGCATTTCACCCCCAGACAGACGGACAGTCTGAGCGCACTATTCAGATCCTGGAGGATATGCTGCGGGCATGTGTGATCGACTTTGGTGGTTCATGGGATGAGTTTTTACCACTTGCTGAGTTTGCCTACAACAACAACTACCAGTCGAGTATTCAGATGGCCCCGTACGAGGCATTGTATGGCAGACGGTTTAGATCTCCCGTTGGATGGTTTGAGCCTGGTGAGGATAGATTGATAGGGACTGAGTTAGTTCAGGATGCTCTCGATAGAGCAAAGTTGATCCAGGAGAGGCTTCGCACAGCACAGTCTCGCCAGAAGAGTTATGCAGACCATAGGGTTCGAGAGTTGTCTTTCATGGTTGGTGATAGAGTATTGCTGAAGGTTTCACCCATGAAAGGTGTCATGAGGTTCGGGAGGAAAGGGAAGTTGAGTCCCAGGTACATTGGTCCTTTTGAGATACTCAGGAGAGTTGGAGATGTGGCATATGAGTTAGCCTTGCCACCCAGCTTATCTAGCGTTCATCCAGTATTCCATGTATCTATGCTCCGGAAGTACATTGGGGATCTGTCTCATGTATTAGGCTTCAGTACCATTCAGCTTGATGGTGATCTATCATGTGATGTGGAGCCTATTGCTATTTTGGGTCGCCAGGTAAGAAAATTGAGGTCGAAGGAGATTGCAGCAGTTAAGGTGCAGTGGAGAGGTCGGCCCGTGGAGGAGGCTACTTGGGAGGTCGAGCAAAAGATGCGGAGCAGATACCCTCAGCTATTTGAGACTTCAGGTATGTTTCTTGACCCGCTCGAGGGTAAGCGTTTGCTTAAGAAGGGGAGAATGTGACGACCCGGCCCGTCGTCATGGGAATTACCACCCCGTTATGTTGTAATTACATAATTCATGCTTTTATATCAGTGTTAGAGTCTATCGGGGAAGTTAGGAGTGAATTGGACTGGAAAATGAGGCATATAGCCTTTTTGAAGGAAACTTGAATAAGGAAAGTCAACCCGGAGTTGACTATTTGGTTAGAGGGCTCGGAATCGGATTCTGATGATTCGGTTAGTTCCGGGAGGTGATTTGTGACTTAGGGGAGCGATCGGAACTGAATTTGGAGGCCCGGTGTAGAAATAGACTTGAATTGGCTAAGGTTGAATTTTGGCGAAATCCGATCGATAGGTGAGATTTTGATCCAGGAGTCGGAATGGAATTCCGACAGTTTCAGCAGCTCCGTTAGGTGATTTTGGATGTGCTTGCAAAATTTCAGGTCATTCGGAGGTCGTTTGGTTGGGTTTTTGATCGAATGTCGATTTCGGAAGTTTTGAAGAAACTTAGGCTTGAATCCGTGCGTAATTGGTGATTTTGATGTTTAGGATGGTGTTTTTATGATTGGAACAAGTTTGAATTGTGTTATGGAGTATGTTAGTGGTTTTCGTTGGGGTCCGGGGGGCCTCGGGATGAATTCAGGGGTCCAAACGGACCATTTTTGGCCTTAGACAGCAGCTGAATTACTGCTGTATCTGCAGGAGGAAATCCTTTATCGCGTTCGCGATGAAGGGGCACGCATCTGTGAAGGTCAGCAAGGGTATGCATCGCGTTCGCGATGGTCTGGACGCGAACGCGTAGGGTCAGGATCGGAGGCTTCGCGTTCGCATGGAGCTGGAACGCGTTCGCGTAGGTGAGACGGGTTGGTCATCGCGTTCGCGTGAGTGGAGACGCGGACGCGTAAAAGAAAATCCGGGCAGTTGAAATCTGTGCTTTGCGAACGCGTGACTGGGTGTCGCGTTCGCGATGGGAGGACGGAGCAGAGCATCGCGTTCGCGTGAGTCCTGTCGCGAACGCGTAGAGGAAAGGTCCCATGCAGTGATTTTAAAACCAGAACATTTCATTACGGGTTTCATTTCATAAACCCCCATTTTTGAAGCCTAGAAAGAGGAAGTGAAGGGAAATAGCTGGGAGATCATCGGGATATTGTCGGAGGTAAGTTTTGTGGTTTAATTACACACTTTTATCATGGAATAATGAATTATTTCTATGGAAATGGAGGATTTAATGTGGGTTTAAGCCCTAGGCCTAAAATTTTAGAAAAAATATCGATTTGAGTGGGCAAATGGAGTCCGAATTTGTTAAATTTGATATGCCTAGACTCGTATTGAGATGAGGGTTCCGAATATATAACTTTTATAATTTTTCGAGAAGCGCACCAAAAGTCGGGTTTTGACAACTTGTGGGTTTTGATATAATTTGGGTTATTTCGAATGAATTACGTGAAATTAGCATATATTGATGCATTCTCTATGATTTTGAGCAGATTTGGGACCCGAGGAGATTGATTTGCGAGGCAAGCACAAGGCGGATTGAAACTTCTACCGGTTCGAGGTGAGTGGTGGTAGTAAACAATGTACTGAGGGTTTGAAACCCCGTACTAGCACTTCACAGTGCTATGTTGAGATTAGACACACGTCTTGAGACGAGTGTGGTGACATTGTGATTGGGGACTTGGACTTGGTCCTTCCCGGCTAATAAAATACTGTGTTGTATGATTGCTAATGAGATTATAACTGTACAATTGGGCTAATAGCCATGTTTGGGGCCTTGTGCCGATCTGTAGAGCATTAGGGAAACTATAGAGCTAGGTGACCCGTATACAGTGTTGGAAACATTCACTCAGCCGTAGCTCTAGCTGTATAGCATAATATGAGCCCGTACTAGATGTGTACATTGAGAGAGATTATCTAGGGTGGAATTCCCTGTTCTAGCTGAGTGGGCCTGAAAGGCCAAGTCTATATTGACTGAGACAGGGTCCAGGACCCACTGCGATATATTATATTGGGCCTGAGAGGCCAAGTACATATTGACTGGGATAGGGTCGAGGACCCATTATGAGGTATTATATATATATACCTATATTGGATCGGGCTGCACGCCGCAACAGTATATATATTGGATCGGACTGCACGCCGCAGTAATATACATGTAATATACATGTAATATACATGTGGGACGGACTGCACGCCGCAGTATTATTGCGCTTGGGCTGTAGGAGCCCCTTCGGAGTCTGAGTCTGCACACATTCTCAGTGAGCACTGGTGTATATTATGGGATCGGGCTGCACGCCGCAGCACTATAAATATATATACATATATATATTGGATCGGACTGCACGCCGCAGTAATAGATGTGTGGATCGGGTTGCACGCCGCAGTATAATAGTGCTTGGGCCTATGGAGCCCCTCCGAAGTCTGTATACACCCCCAGTGAGCATCATCGACGTTAAATGGAGCGGGCTGCGCGCCGCAGCGGTATATGTATTGGAGCGGGCTGCACGCCGCAGCATTATACTTAATCATATCCTATTATCTACTTAAATACTTATACATTATAGACATAGGTATGTGTCTTTATATGTTGAGATGGCCGTACACCGTAGGGGTACGAGTGAGGGTTGAATCAGTGTAGAATCTTGTAGAGATAAACGTGGATTGGAGATTTGAGTATTACTATAGTGATGACGTACCTGTGAGGGTTGCCTTAGAACTGCTAAGTGATAGCACATGAGTTCTTACCTTCGGTTATTATTTATTATTGTTACTCACTGAGTTGAAATATACTCACCCCACTCCCCTGCACTTTCTGTGCAGATCCACAGGTGCCCGAGAGCAGTTGAGACATTGTAGCTGCTGATACTTGTCTACTTTTGCGGAGATTACGAGGTAGCTTCCAGCGTCCGCAGAGCTTGTTTTCTCCTTCTTTATCATCTTGTTGATTTCCTATTTGCCTAGACTTGGTTGTATTAGGATGCTATTCTGTAGAGGCTCGGTCTCGTGACACCACGATATGGTTGGGACCGTATTTTGTATGTTTTACATTTCGTTTATCACCTGATATGATCATTTACTGTTTAAGTTTAATTTGATTAATAACTGGCTGGTTTAAGGGATAATATGGTCGGGCTTGCCTAGCATTGTGTTGGGCGCCATCACGACCAGGGTTTGGGTCGTGACACGTACAATGCCTCAAACGGGGCCATCTGAATTCTTCAATGAAAGCTGTTATTATAAGCAAATTCTATCAGTGGTAAGTGTTCATCCCAATTACCTTTTAAATCCAAGACACAAGCCCGCAACATATCTTCAAGCGTCTGAATAGTCCACTCGGCCTGAGGCTGTGCTGAGATTTACATGAGTTCCCAAACCTTGCTGAAACTTCTTCCAAGAATTACCCTTGAAATGAGCCTCGTGATCTGAGATAATAGAAAGTGTAGTGACATGAAGCCTTACTATCTCCTTGATATATAACTCTGCATATTGCTCCGCAGTATCAGTGGACTTGACTGGCAGGAAGTGAGCTGATTTGGTGAGTCGATCCACTATCACCCATATTGAGTCAAACTTACGCTGAGTGCGAGGTAACCCCACCACAAAATCCATATTGATCATCTCCCATTTCCACCTTGGTATTTTTATAAGCTGAGTTAATCCAACAGGCCGTTGATGCTCGGCCTTCACTTGCTGATAGTTAAGGCATTTGGATACAAAGATCGCCACATCCCTTTTGATATCGTTCCACCAATAAATCTCATTGATATCATGGTACATTTTCGTGGAACCTGGGTCCACAGAGTAACTGGATATATGAGCCTCTGTCATCACTCTCTCCCGAAGCTCGTCCACGTCCGGGACACAAAGCCTACCTTGACACTACAATTCATCATCCTCACTACAGAGTACAAATGCTTAGGTCTTTTTATTCGTAACTGCTTTCTTTACCCGAACCAATGCTGGATCCATAAACTGCTTTTCCTTGATTTCTGCCACCAATGATGGTTCTGCTCCATTATGCACCAAAACATTCCCCTCGTCTGGCGCCGAGATGCGAACCCCCAAACTGTCCAATTGGTAAACCTCCCGAGCCAAGGGTCTCTAATCCACACCCAAATAAGCCAAACTACCCATGGATTTTCGGCTTAGAGCGTCGGCCACCATATTTGCCTTTACTGGATGGTACTGTATGTTCATATCATAGTCTTTAAGCAATTCTAACCACTGCCATTGTCTCAGATTCAGTTCCTTCTGTTTGAACAAATATTGGAGGCTCTTGTGGTCTGAAAACGCATCTACATGAACTCCATAAAGATAGTGCCGCCATATTTTCAAAGCAAACACAAATGCTTCAAGCTTCAAATCATGCGTCGGATAATTCTTCTCATGATTCTTGAGTTGCCTGGAAGCATAAGCTATGACCTTTACGCGCTGCATTAGTACATACCCCAAACCGACCCTGGAGGCATCACAATAAACCACAAATCCCTCTGTTCCTTCTGGCAAGGCCAATACTGGTGCCGAGGTCAATCTTGACTTCAATTCATGAAAACTTTTCTCACATGCATCGGACCACTGGAACTTAACTGCCTTCTGTGTCAATTTGGTCAATGGGGAGGCAAGGGTTGAAAATCCCTCCACAAACCTCCGATAGTACCCTGCTAGACCCAAAAAGCTACGAATCTCTGTCGGGGTCGTTGGTCTAGGCCAATCTTTCACTGCTATAATCTTCTGAGGATCCACCTGAATCCCTTCACTGGAAATAACATGCCCCGGAAAGGCTACAGACTCTAACCAAAACTCACATTTTGAGAACTTGGCGTATAGTTGGTGTTGATGAAGGGTCTGCAATGCTACTATAAGGTGAATGGCATGATCCTCCCTGCTACGAGAGTAAATGAGGATGTCGCCGATGAATACAATCACAAAGAAATCTAGGAATGGCTTGAAAAACCGATTCATAAGGTCCATGAAAGCTGCTGGGGCATTGGTTAGCCCAAAAGACATGACCAAAAACTCGAAGTGACCATAACGAGTTTTGAAGGCGGTCTTAGGAATGTCCTGCTCTCTGATCATCAATTGGTGGTACCCGGAGCGTAGATCAATTTTAGAGAAAAATTTTGCTCCTTGCAATTGGTCAAACAGATCATTCACCTGAGGCAAAGGATATTTATTCTTGATGGTGACTTTGTTGAGCTGCCGATAATCAATACACATTTGACGTGATCCATCATTCTTTCTGATAAAAAGAATCGGAGCACCCCATGGCGACACACTCGGTTGTATGAACCCTTTCTCTAATAAATCCCTCAGCTGCTCTTTTAACTCCCTTAAATCTACTGGCGCCATTCTGTATGGTGGAATGGATATTGGCTGAGTATCTGGCAATACATCAATCCCGAAATCAATCTCCCTATCAGGCAGGATCCCTGGGAGCTCATCCGGAAACACTTCAGGAAATCATTTACAATTGGCACGGACTCGAGGGTAGGCACATCTGAGGTGGTGTCTGTTACCCAGACCAAGTCATAGATAGACCCCTTCTTAATCATCTTCGAAGCCTTAAGGTAGGAAATAAACCTACCCCTTGGCACTACACCATTTCCTCTCCATTCAATAACTGGCTCGTTAGGGAACTCGAGCTTCATGACTCTCGTCTGACAGTCAAGCTTGGCAAAGCATGAATAGAGCCAATCTACCCCCATAATTACATCAAAATATACCATCCCAAGCTCAATAAGATCGGCTGTGGTAACACGACCACTCACCCTAATAATACAATTCCTATAGACTCGTGAGGCTGTAATAGAATCACCAACTGGAGTCGATACAGAGAACGACTCATGAAGTTGTTCAGGTTCTATTCCAAAATTTGAAGCAATGAACAGGGTGACATAAGACAAGGAGGACCCCAGATCAATAAGGGTATAACAATCAATAGTCTGAACAGAGAAGATACCTGTAACAACATCTAGAGAAGCCTCAGCACTCTGGTGGCCACTCAATGCATAGAATCGACTAGGTCCACCCCTACCATGAGTTCCACCCCTAGCTGTACCACGCCCTGCTGAAGCTGGAGGATACGCTGATGATGTAGCAGCCGAGGAACCGGATGACTGATTAGATCTCCTACCCATACCCTGACCGGGTGCATGGCAGTCCTGCTGAATGTGACCCCTCACCCCGCACCTAAAGCATATCGGGATATCAATGTAGCAGGTCTTTGTATGAAAACTCCCACACTTGGGGCATGTAGGTCTCCCCTACTGCTGGGACCTCACTCTAGGACGAATAGACTGGCGTGACCTCCTACTGTCTGAACCGGGTCTCGAATGACTACCCAACTGATGGCTGTGCACAGAGGGTGGTGCACTCGCTGAGGACTGGGCATATGATTGGGATGGCCCTGATGACCCACTCCCTAGAAGTGATCTCCCCGAATGACCCATTGATCGGGCCTTGCTGCTCAACTTTCTGGCCTCTATGGCCTGAGCAAAAACCCCACAATCCTCCCATAGTTCATATCTTATTGCAAAGCTGATGTGGCGGCCTCATTCACTACCAAAGGGCTAAGGCCCTGAACAAATCGTCGAACCTGGGCATCCATGGTCGACACTAGCTGAAGAGCATACTTGGACAGTCTCACGAATTCCATGTGGTACTCCCAAATGCTCATGCTGCCCTGTTTGAGGACCTCAAACTCAGTGGCACGGGCTGTCATTGTCTCGGCAGACAAGAAGTGGTCCGTGAAAGCATCTACGAACTCATCCCATCTAGCTGGAGAGCTCCCCTCCTCACGGGAATCCTCCCACATCTCGAACCATGAACGTGCAGCTCCCTTCAGCCTATATGAAGCCAACTCTACCCCCTCAATATCTTTAGCCTTCATCAGTCTGAGGGTCTTATATATTTCATCAAGGAAGTCCTGCGGATCAGCCTCTGCGTCTGTGCCTGAGAATTCTGGAGGGGCTAACCGCAAGAACTGGTGGACTGTAGAGCCAGAGGAATCTCACTGTCCGCTGGAGGACGCAAGGGCATCATGGGATCTCTAGGCCTGGGCGGCCACTAACTGTATCAACATGTGAATGGCTCCTCTAAGATACTCTTAAGAGATACCAGAACCAGAATCTGGATTTGTATCAGAGTCAGGAACACTGGCAGGAGGGATGGTGGAATCCTCTGCCGCAGCTGGAACAGGGACACTTGGGTTTGGAACAGATGGTCTAGGTAAATTCAGGACTGGTGGGTCATTCTCACTCACGGTATCGGGTACATGGTTTGCAGCCATACCTGGGCCGGTATTGGCCCCAAGGTCGATTCTAGCCATCTTCTTAGGCTCCATATACTGAAAATTTTGAACAAGGCGTGAATTAGACATAAGTATTTCAACTTTGCACTTTACCGCACGATATAGATTAACAAAGAAATGGGTAAATTCCTAAATGTGCGTACAGCCCCCAACTTATAGATGTGGTCGACAACACACCGATAAGAAGGGCGCTACTCGACACAACTCCGAGACATCCTAGAGCACTTTAAAAACTTAGGCTCTGATACCAAGTTTGTCACGCCCCAATTCGAGGGACATGACCGGCGCCTGACCGGGTTGCCCCCGTCAAGCGGACCTGGGTGCCTTTCTATCCCACGCGTTACCCCTGGGTTGTTTATTACTCATAAACCAAAGATATTACCAATTATAACTGATTTCACATATTTCGAACATAACCACACTATTAACATTACTAACAAGTTACAATTTACAACTCCCGACACATACATATACATATATAGGACATAGTCCCACAGTTTACTGTCCACGGAGCCTCTAGGATACAGAAGGGGATACAATACTTGCCGGTAACAAGGCTCCGGCTATACCTTACAAAATTAGAATGAAGTACAAATCAAAAGTGGCATAAGCCACGCAGGGCCCCAAGGAAGAAAGGGGCTCACCTAAACGGGCAGTGGAAGATGGAGGATGCTACTGACGATGAGCTGAAGTACCTGTTACTGATCCACCTACAATCATAACATGAATGTAGCATCCCCGGAAAAGGGACGTCAGTACACTGGAATTGTACTGCTATGTATGGACAACTTTGTGCCAAGTAAACTCAAGTCATTATAAGTATATAACGATGATAAGACAGCAAATAATTACACCAAGAAATAATAAAGCCAGCTAACCATATTCCCACATTTGCTTCGTTTCAAGTAATTCTCAACTCAAGCACAATTAAAAATCAACAATCAAGGCAACAACCAAACAAACACAGAAAAGCACAATCAAGTCAAACAAAGGGGCAATCAGTGCCCCATAGGTTGCAAACTCTCATGCTGTCTCCTTTCACAATTTCACATAAATGATTTTATATCAATTTCAATGGCGATTTCGATCGGTTTCCATCCTTATTACCTCGGCCATCGTTATCACCCCAACTCACACCTTATTACTTCGTGTTGCGGTGCGCAACCCGATCCCACCGTACAGTTTCAATCACAACAGTCACAAACAGCAAACAAGGCACTACACAAGATCACAACAAAGGCAAATAAGCAATTTACAAATTGGTTCACGTTCTCAAATACTTTTCAAAACAATATCACAACCAAGTTACAATATTTCCATATTCGAGAGTACCCATACTGTTATGTTCAATAATTTATCACAATTCAAGTGTTTCATTTCTTTCCCACAAGGAACCATATATGCCATCACAACCATTATTCTCAATTCTTTACCAATTTCAATTCCCTTTTTATCTTTCGAATAAAATTCTATACCACACCACACATAGTTCAACATCAAATAGATACCCAACAACAAAAAACAATGGAATACACACAATCTCTCAAATTAACACATGCCAACGAATTGCACACATAAGGGCGATTTCACAAGAATCAAAGTTAGCCATACATACCTGGTGTCGGGTTTTCTTCCTTTAACATCCTACTTTATGCTTACCCAAGTTATCCCATTTTGCCTACCTTGTTCTTGCAGACACTTACTTCTACTCAGTTCTTTTCACTAAAATTGAATTTCAATAACATCCATGAGTATCACCTTCTATTTCCAAAAGCTATTGTATGCAACTCTTTCATTACCTTTGAAAAACTGAGAAATTAGAGGAGAATAACTAGGGTTTTTTTTTACCTCTTAGAGATTTGGGGAAGATGAATTTTTGCCTTAGGATCTTCCGGACCAAACGATTGGAACAATCTTTGAAGATAATTGGACTTCTATCTGTAGAACCTCTCTTTCCTCTCTCTAATTTTGCTAAGAAGATATAGGAAAAATGAAGGTTGGGGGGGTTTTATTAAAGAAGGGGTCGGGTCAAATTTTATAAAAAATCTGGGCCGAGTCAATTCTGCGGTCGCATATGCGATCGTAGAATCAACATGCGGTCCGCATAATGGACCGCATAATTGCCTAAAAAATTGCACATGTTCTGTTGCGGTATTCGACCAGAATGCGGTCCGCATTCGTGTTCTGCGGTCACCGAATGTACCGCAGATTTGACACTTAAAAATTCTCAAGAAATTATGCGATAGATCTGCGGTCCGTATTTCCATTCTGCGATCGCATATTTGACCACATTTTCAACACCATTTTTGGAAAATATTTTGTTAAGCTCTGCTGTAGGAATGTTGTCCGCATAGCAGATCTGCGATAGCATTCCTGACTACAGAATTGACGTTTTCTAGAAATTTTATTCTTTTGATTTTTGATGCTTAAATCACTACTAAGGGTCCGAACCACGGCGAGCGAAGAATTCTACGCATTACTAACACATTATTCGGACCATGACACCACAGCTACTAGATTTTAAGCAAAAATATTTTACGGGCCTTACAGTAACTGTCATAGAGCCCTGTTGGAGGCGCTCAAACTGCCTGCGAAGTTCCTCCTACTGAGTGACTGGAGAAACTCTCCAAAAATAACTCCACAGACTGATCTCATGTCAATGCTGGAGACCCTGCTGGTCTAGATAGGTATTAGTCCCTCCACCAAGTCATGGTGGATCGTGCAAGCCGGAAGGTGGCAAAATTGACCCCATTGGTCTCCACTATACCCATGGTCCAAAGAATCTCATGGTAGCTGAATAAGGAATCATGTGGATCCTCTGATGAAGCACCGTTGAATGTGGTGGTGAAGAGCTTGGAGAACCGATCAAGTCTCCATAAAGCATCCGAAGACATAGCTGCTCCATCGCCGGCCTAGGCTGCAATACCTGGTTGAGTGGTCATAGTTGGCTGAACTACTAGGACATGAGTCTAGGGAGCTACTTGCTCCAAAGTACATGTAGCAAGAGTCTGAAATCCTCCTCCAGCCTGAGAAGTGGCTGGTGCTACTGGCACCAAACTTGCTTTATTGACACACTCCATAAAGCCTGCCAATCTGACTAAAGCATCCAGAAGATCTGGGGTGACCATGACCCCTCTTGGGATCTGAGCTAGGCCCACCGAAGCTGCTGGTTCTGGAACCTTCTCATCATATCAATATGAGGCTCCACCTTTGGGACTGCTGCCCGGGGTTGATCTCTGCCCGTACCTCAGCCTCTGGCACAGCCTCGGCCTCTACCCCTCACAGGAGCTGCTGCTGAGGGCTCGGGCTACTGCGTGGTAAAAGAGGGAGCACATGTTCTCGCTATCTACGAAGGAACAGAGTAGAAAGACATTCAGTATTTGAGAAACATAATCGCACGACAAGAAAGAACAAAAGTGAAACTTCTCCTGACTCCGTAGCCGCTGGGGGATAAATATAGACATCTCCGTAATGATCCTTCAGGCTCTACCAAGATGTCCATGAGTAGCGAGACCTGTGTAACCTAGAGCTCTGGTACCAACTTGTCACGACCCAGATTTTCCACCATCGGGAGTCATGATGGCGCCACATATTGGACCTAGGCAAGCCTAACATTCAAATAATTTCGGATAACAACACAACAATAATAAAATAACGAGTCTTTAAATAAATGCAGAAGTCTTATAAAACATAAATAACTGAAAACCCAAAAAATGCGGAAGCTTAATGTTTCACTACACAAGACTGGAGTCGCTATCTCACGAACCACTAAAGAGTGCTACAAACAAGTCTGAATAGAAAATACACGATGTCTGTCTCGGTACAATGAAAACAAACAGAAAATATTGAAAAGGACTTTGACCTGCGAATGCCAGCTAGGTTACCTCGTAAGTCCTTGGACTGAAGTCAGCTCCCAATCTATATACTATTGTTGTGGTCCAAAAGCTGCTGCGGTACCATGATCTATGCAAAAAGCATAGAAGTGTAGCATCAGCACAACCGATCCCATGTGCTGGTAAGTGCCTGGCCTAACACCAGGGAAGTAGTGATGAGGCTAGCAGGACTACCAAATCAACCTGTGCAGTTCAATATATATATTTGCAATAAAAGAGAAGAATACTGAATCTAAACAGTTAAAAGAGGAGGGAAGCATGCTATGGGGGAGTACAATCTGAATATAAAAGTCATTAACTTAAGTAAGAAACATGACACAACAATAATTAACAAAAGCCGGAAAATCAACAGTTGCACGGCATCAACCTTCGTGCTTCTACTCTCATTCTCACCAAAGTAATCAAATAAAATGCACGACATCACCCTTCGTGCTTTCCCTCACATAACTCTCATTTCATGGCACAGAATGATCTTTCGTGAAATTTTAGTCAAATTAGAGCACGGAATGTCCCTTCATGCATAATTAATCAAAACATGGCACATAATGACCCTTAAGGCAAATATAATCAAAATATGGCACAGAATGACTCTTTGTGCAAATATAATAAAAATATGGCATGGAATGACCCTTCGTGCGTTATCACTCTTCAACCAAAACACGAATCATAACCAAACGGGCGAGGGAAAAAAATAATAATAAGAAATGTCCCGTCAAGGGAAAACATAATTAAATAGCTAAATCTTGGCAAGGGACCAACAACAACATCTTTCACATCCCGTCAAAGGAGATAATCAATATACTCAAACCACCACGACAAGGGATTATCATATCTCTTTCCATTTCTTTCATTCCTTACTCAATAGTATTTATATCATTCGAGCCAACGCTCCAAAGAATCCACATCTTATAACTAGTCCTCATATTTTTCACATTATGTAGAATTCATCAATTAGCAAGGAAGAGTCTAAAAAATATTAGAATAAGTACAAACAAAGACCCACAATCATGCTAGACACCGTTGTATAGATACACGTCACCATGCATATACACTATACTCGATCATTTAGCAGTTAGCGAATAATAACACTCTAATCATATTCCCTCAAGCCAAAGATAGATCAAACACTTACCTCGGTCCAAAGAATAGCAATCAATCCTCAAATACCGCCTTTCCTGGTCAATCAGACTCCGAAACAATGATATCTAGGCATAATTAGTTCAATAACATCAATAAAGACTCGTTGGCAACATCCCATAGCCTAAATATGAATTTCCTAGCATTCTTCCAAATATACAAAAATTCAATAACGGGCCCACATGGTCCAAACACGAGGCTCAGACCAAAATCTAGTCACCCATAACCCCATGAGTCCAAATATATAATTTGTTTTAAGATTCAACCCCAAATTATGGTTGAATCACTCAAAATTCTCAAAACCCTAACTCTACCCAAAACCCCTAATTTCTACTTTGATTCCATGATTTAGGTCTAGGAATTTGATAAATGATGATAGAAAATAAAAAAAACGAGTTAGATAACACTTACCCAAGAAGTTTTGGTGAAGAATAACTCTAAAAATTGCCTATGTGCTGTGGGGAAGACAAGTTTATCAAAAATAGGAATAGTCCCGTAATGGTTCTGTTTTGAACTTAAAAAAAATCACTGGGAGGAATTGCCCTTCGCGTTCGCGGGAAGGGACCACATTTGCTAAAGGTAAACTGGGCAGGTCATTGCGAACGCGTGAGATAGAATGCGAATGCGTAGAAGAAAATGTTTCGGGTCCAGGAATTGTTATACGCGAACGCGTGAAGGGCCACGCGAACGTGTTAAGGAAGTTGGTGAAGCTACGCGTTCGCGAACTATGAGACGCGAATGCGAATAAGGGATTTCTGGGGGTCCTAAAATTGGCTTACGCGTTTGCAACGGTTGTGATGCGAATGCGAAAGGAGGGACATGGGAATCATTACGAACGCTATCTGAAGGTAGCGAACGTGAAGAAGGGAAATCCTGTGCTAAAATTGCAGAAAATATGCTATAATCCTAAGTCCAAAACCACCCTGAATACCTCCGAAAACACCCCCGAGCCCTCGAGGCTCCCAACAATTCACACACACTAACTCAACAACATCCTACGAACTTATCTGTGAGATCAAATCACCAAAATAACATCATAAACGAGGAATCAAACCTCAAAATCATTACTTTTTCATCAAACTTCATAAACTTCAAAATTTAGATATTTAGGCCCGAAACACGTCAAATGAAGTTTGATTTCGACTTGCAGAAAGTGCTTAATACATATTAAAGACTTGTACCGGGTGTCAGAACTAAAATACGAGCCCGATACCATATTCTTTTAATAACTATTCATTTCTTTTTTCTTTAATAATTTTAGAAAAAATCTTTTCCTCGGGTTCTAGACCTCATATTTCAATTTCGGGCACATGCCCGAGTCCCATATTTTTTTACAAACTCTTCGGGACCGTCAAATCATGGGTCCAGGTTCGTTTACCAAAAATATTGACTATAGTCAACTTTAGTAATTTTAAAGCCACATTTTGAAAATTTTCATAGAGTTCAACATATAATCGTTTTGGCTATGCATCGGGACTCTGTACGAAAATTGAGGTAACTAAAAGTGAGATTTTCAAGGCCTCCGATGTGTAGAAAAAGAGAGAATTCCACTGATGACCCTTTGGGTCATCACAATGTCATACTATTCTGGGATGTCATGCTAAGACATTCATTCTGGCTATACCGAGTGTACCGATGATCGAGTGGTGGGGGTGTGACTGGCTATGTTCCTAGTAGGGTGATCTCTTTCCTAAAGGGCCATCGTATAGTTGGGAATGGTTGTCTTTCATATTTGGAATTCATGAAGGATATTAAAGCCAAGGCTCCTATCATTGATTATGTCTCAGTTGTGAGGGAGTTTCCCGATATTTTCCTGTAGACCTTCTGGGCATGCCATCGAATAGGGATATTGATTTTGGTATTGACCCGGTGCCGGACACGCAGCCCATTTCCATTCTTTTATATCGTATGGTACCAGCAAAGTTGAAAGAATTGAAGGATCAACTTCATGAACTCCTAGATAAGGGGTTCATTCGACCTAGTGTGTCACCTTAGGGTGCACCAGTTCTATTGTGAAAAAAGAAGGATACCACCATGAGAATGTGCATTGACTACAGGTAATTGAAAAAAGTAAAGGTAAAGAAAAAATATTTGCATCGCATCGATGATTTTGTTTAAAAAACTTCAGGGAGTGAGGGTGTTTTACAAGATTGATCTTCATTCGGGCTATCACCAATTGAAGATCAGGGATTCAAATATTATGAAGACTACTTTCAGGACTAGATATGGGCAATATGAGTATTTTGTTATGTCCTTTGGAATGACTAATGCCCCAGCAACGTTCATGCATTTGATGAACGATGTATTTTGGCCATATTTGGATTCATTCATTATTGTTTCTATTGATGATATTTTGGTGTACTCGCGTAGCAGGAGGAGCAGGCACAACATTTGTGAGTTGTGTTAGAGAGATTGAGTGAGGAGAAACTTTATGTAAAGTTCTCCAAGTGCAAGTTTTGGCTCAGCTCCGTAGCTTTCTTGGGGTACGTGGTGTCCAACAAGGGTATTTAGGTCGACCTGAAGAAGATAGAGGTGGTGTAGAGTTGGCCTAGACTGACCTCAACCATAGAGATTCGCAGTTTCCTTGGGATGGTAGCTTATTATTGCCAGTTTGTTCAGGGATTTTCCTCTATTGAATCACCCTTGTCCAAGTCGACTCAGAAGGGTGCTCCATTTGGATAGTCGGACGAGTGCGAGAAGAACTTTCAGAAGCTCAAGACAGCTTTGACCACGGCTCCAACATTGATTTTCCCTCAGCCGCAGGTTTTTATACTGTTCATTGTGATGCTTCAAGAGTTGGGATCATATGTGTATTGATATTGAAGGGTAGAGTTATTGCTTATGCTTCTCGTGAGCTAAAGACCCACGAGAAGAACTACCCTGTACATGATTTGGAGTTTGCTACTATTGTTCATTCTTTGAAGATTTGGAGCACTACGTTTATTGTGTATCTTGTGAGGCATTCATTGATCATCATAGTCTTCAACATTTGTTCAAGTAGAAGGACCTTAATTTGAGGTCGCGGAGGTGGCTAGAGATGCTTATGGACTATGATATTACCATTTTGTATCACCCAGGGAAGGCCAATGTAGTGGACGATGCTTTGAGTCAAAAGGCAGTTAGTATGGAGAGTTTGGCGTATATTCCAGTTGGGGAGAGGCCCTTCACAGTTGATGTCCAGGCTTCGGCCGATCGGATGGTGAGATTAAATATTCTGAAGCCTAGTCTGGTGTTCTATTGTGTGGTTTCTTAGTCTTCCTTGTAGGATTGCATTAGAGAGCACCAGTTTGATGATCCACATTTACTTTTCCTTAAGTACAAGGTTCGGCATGATGATGCTAGATATGGGACCATTGGTGATAATGGCATGTTGAGGATGTAGGGCCGAATTTGTGTGCCCAATGTGGATGGGATTCGGGAGTTGATATTGGAAGAGGCCTATAGCTCGCGGTATTCCATCCATCCAGGTGCCACGAAGATGTATCAGGATTTGAGGAAGCACTATTGGTGGAGGAGGATGAAGAAGGATATAGTAGGGTTTGTGGCTCAGTGTCTCAACTGTTAGAAGGTAAAATACGAGCATAAAAGGTCGGGTGGTGTACCTCAGCGGATGATTATTCCCGAGTGGAAGTGGGATGGATTACTATTGATTTTGTGAGTGGTCTCCCTCGTACTTTGAAGAAGTTCAATTCAATTTGGGTGATTGTGGAGAGGCTGACCAAGTTCGTCCACTTCATTCCGGTATGTACTACCTATTCTTTGGAGTGGCTAGAAGGGATTTTTATCTGAGAGATTGTTCGATTGGATGGTGTTCCAGTGTCTATTATCTTACATAGAGGTAGTCAGTTCACATCTCAGTTCTGGAGGACATTTCAGCAAGAGTTGGGTATGCAGGTAGACTTGAGCACAACATTTAATCCTCAGACGGACATGCAGTCCGAGCGTACTATTAAGATATTGGAGGACATATTGCGTGCGTGTATTATTGGTTTTTGGGGGTTCTTGGGATGATTTTTTGTCGCTTGCCGAGTTTGCCTACAACAACATTTATCAGTCGAGCATTAAGATGGCTCCGTATGAGGCATTGTATAGGAGGTGGTGTAGATTTCCGCACTACTGAAAAATTGGCATATGGGAACAGTTGGGAAACCGTTCCCATTGGTTGTTTAGCCGTTGCCATATAGATATGGGATCGGTTTATAGACCGTTCCATCAGCTGGCGTGGCAATAAGTCTATAGAACGGTTCTTGTAACGGTTTGCACTCTCCGTGGTTATAGATGCATCTATCGCAACGGTTTTCCCTTTCTCTGTTGGAACGGTTATATTTTTCAATTGGAGCGGTTTAAAACCGTTACTATAGTGTATATGGAACGGTTCTCAACCGTTACCATATTTTTAATGCTAACACTTTTGTAAGCTATTGTTACGGTTATTTATGGATATAACAACGGTTCCTTTGCCCCTACTGCAACGGTTCTATTTTTGTGCGGGAACGGTTTGTATGACCTATCGCAACGGTTTGTATTGTATGGTGGAACGCCAATGTGTCCTATTGCAACGGTTGTGGTAGGCTATTGCAACTGTTCAATTGAAAAAATATAATATAGCCCCTATTATAAATAAAGATTTATATATGAAAAATAAATTATAATAATACGAAAGTTGAAATAAATCATAAACTAAAACTTTTAATAATATAAATTATTCATCAAGCAAATAGTATCCATAAAGCAAATGTTCTATCCCAAATGCACAAATTTAATACATTTCAAGAGAGTAATTAGTTTCAAAAAGGTTGATAACAAAAGATTCCTATAGAACATTCATCTATAGCAATTCAACTTCCATCTCAAGTACGATCTAGTTCTTCACTTTCAACATCTTCTTAGATTTCTTGATTTACTCCACCTACAAAATAGGATAAATAAAGTCAATACTCTTCAAGAGGATAAACTAAGCCATAGCTTGAAAGAAAAACAAGTAAATCACCCCATCATCATAGAAAATAGTTGTGTACTGTAAATATAAGTTTCCTAATAGACAATTGGATAACCTCTACAAGGCCATAAAGAGCAGCACAACAAAGAAACTTTATTTTTTTTTGGTAAAAATTTGCAAAAAGTTCCAATAGAACAACAATATAAAGAGAACAATACTCATCTACATTCAGCTAATGCAATAAGCGAAGACAGAAAAATAGAAGTGCAACATGCAGAAGTGCAAAGAACAAGAATGACATAACTCAGTATCCAACCATAGTATCCAAGGCACAACGCCACGCTAGACACTAGATACCTGAGAAAGGATGATGAATTGTTCACCAGGTTTCTTAGGTAGTTCCCGAAGTGCCCCTTCACACAACCTACGGGGTGAGGCATTATACCAGTCTTCTCCATACTCGTGAAGGAATGGTTGAGTTATGGAATAAAGACGAGACCAGCAAAAATGAAATAACTCGGAAGCTTGTCAAATTGATGAACTGGAACAAGTGGCTGCAACTGCATAATTTTAACTAGTTGTTAGATACAATAGACAGTTACACAGAATCAGAGAAACCTTTAAGATTACCAATCATACATGTTGATAAAGTGTTGACTCTAAGGCTTAGCAAAAAGTGGAGTCACCTTCCCAACACCGTACTCCCATGCATCAGATTTCCAAGAGCGACAAAGCAAAAAATAACCTTGGTCCACTCGCACACCAAAATACTTCTAAAAAAACAAAAATTTACCTTACTCCAATATCGCACCAAAATACTCCTAACTACGTAAATTAAGTGACACTCCCAAATAATTCAAGGCTTCTTTCATCTTTTCTATTTTTCTATTTTTGTAAAAGACCAGATTGTTTAAGTTTTCCATTTGACAAAAGAATACTAGATGAGAGCAACTATAGATACCTGAAAGAGGATGATGCATTGTTCAACTTCCATATTATAAGTTGTGCAAATGATGAATTTACTTCTACCAGAGCAATAATGTCAATAAGTTATTTTACCAGAGTCATTTTAATTGAGAATGTAGATGCAATGATTTCGATCTATTCGTTTGATTACATGCACCCAGGATATAAGCAGAAGTTTGAAAAATTACTGAGAGATATATCCTTCAGCAGAAAGCCAATCATACAACACACACTGGATAGATGAAGATAGCAATAAATTACATAATCCAAAATAAGCATAGTCATGTAATAGATTTAACAAAAGTAACATATAGTTTAGAAACAGACGGTTAGAAGAAATTCAAAAGGCATAAATACTACCTAGTATTAAAGCATAGAACCGAAAAGAAAACAGTAAGCAAGAACCAGTAGATACTAATTGCGAAGAAATCCTAATGCTTTGTAACCTCAACAGCTCTTAGAATGGCATATAAAGGGAAAAAACATTCCAGGACTTTTGCGCGTGTGCATAAATTTATTTTAATTCTACCTATATTCAATATAGGCTCTATTACGATATTTTATTTTATAATAATGGTTTTCGAACTAGCTTGTGCATACCTCGACTATTCTGTTGTATACCTTGCTCTCTTACAAAAAAATCTCTATGTTTCAACAGTTAACATCATGAAGAAATGGTTTAGAAAAGATTCATACTGAAACTCAAAAACTTGAATCTGTCGCTTTCACCAAGAAGGTGCTAATTCATTAGCCTGACATTATATATAAGAGCCTAAGAGTGTGATCTAGCAGTCAATGAAGTAGGTGAACAATATCCTCAGCAGCACCCACAACCACAAACCATCACAAGCACCAAACACATTGATTATATGTGATGGGCAAGGCATCTTAGCCATTTCAACACACTGATTATATGTGTCATAGTAGAGCAGCTGAGATATCTAAGGTTGACTAGTTAGGTTAGCCCGGGCGGTGCCCGGGCCCAATTATCGTAGCTAATTTCCAAATATTTTAGTAATGGTGAAACACATAAATGACCAATTCAAGTTGTTCACAACGGTCCTTTAAATAGCTTAAGAGACCTATTTACCAAGTGGACACCTCAAGCTGAAGCCTTTCAAAATTGTGTTAATTACTTTTCTTTTTTAATTAACTGGTGGAGCCCACTTATTCCCTTCTTCTCTAAAATTTTCTTCCATAATCTCAACACCACACTTCACCGTTAAAAGGAAGTCCCAGCATAATTAAAGTTAGAAAATCATCAGAATTCTGTTCGACAAAAAAATTCCGTTTAAAAAATCATCCACTGTGGCCGTCGAAGTTTGTCACCGGATGGCTGGCAGTCACTTTTGTATCCTCCCTCGTCCCCTCTCGTCTGCCTCTGCTTTGCCATCAAACCTGGTCGTATCAGCCATAAAAGAAAAAAAAAGGAAACATCAACGACCAATAATTAAATCGGTTGTTCAGTTTGAAATCTTCATATTTGCCCAAATCTGACTAAAAAGGAAGAGGAGGGGCGTTAACAGTACACCGATGACCACAATAAAATATATAGGATAGTGTTAGCTTATTTTTTTTATTTTTGAAAAAAAAAGAGTACAATAGTCGTTCATACAGTAATATATATGTCATACAATAAGTATATGGTCATTTGCCCAAAGTTAATAGTACACCGACGACCACATTAACGGCGGTGTCATCTTTTTAACATTCGCGAGTGTAGTTCACTCATTAAGTCTGTCACACATTGAGTGTGCATAACTCACATAAATTAGGACATGTAGTCACAAATCTAGTGCCCTCATATCTACATAACTATTCAACTACAAACTATGAATAAAAATTGAAATTCTGCAAATGTCTCGCTATCTTAGAAATCAACATTACGCGACAGTGCACTTCTTGAATTATCAGTTTGATCATCTCTTCACGTTTCTTTATGTCTCTGTCACGAACCAATTTCCAAACCCGATCATGATGGCGCCTCTCGGGAAGATAAGGCCAGCCAACAGAACACCAATACCTCTTTAATAATTACTTAGCATGAATAAGTCTAAAACATTAATAAAATTCGGGGTGTCACAAGTCACGAGCAACTATTTGAGTATGACTACCACTACAAGTTTGAAATATACAAATAGGAATGATAAAACAAAGGAAGAATACGCGGCGCTGCGAACGCTGGCAATCACCTCGCTAATCTCCATGAAATAATAATATTTCTGTTACCATAAAAGAAAGATCCAAGGGTAATGCTGGAATACATCAAATTTCTATGATGATTTGCTTGTTACGGTTACCTAATCTATGAGGCCGTTTGGACATAAGAAAGTTTCCTTTTTTTTCCAAATTTTCTTTGCTTTTTTCAAAATCAGCGTTTGGTCATAAAATTTCTAATTTTCACTTAAAGATGCATTTTGAATTTTTCAAAATATTGAAAAACTCCAAAAAGTTATTTTTCAAAAAATTTACTCAGATTGCTCACAAAACTTCAGAAACAATCCAAAATTATATTTATGTAAAAAAACAACTCTAATTTTCAAATACCATTTTCAATGAATTATTGTTTTTCCATTTTTTCGAATTTTACCATTCTTATGTCCAAACGCCTGCTAGTTCTTGTCTCTACCTTTTGAAATCTCGTTACAGTATCCACTGTGGCCGTCGAAGTTTGTCACCGGATGGCTGGCAGTCACTTCTCTCTCCTCCCTCGTCCCGTCTTGTCTGCCTCTGCATTGCCATCAAACCTGGTCGGATCAGCCAGAAAAGAAAAAAAAAGGGAATCACCAATGACTAGTAATTAAATCGGTTGTTCCAGTTTGAAATCTTCATATTTGCCCAAATCTGACTAAAAAGGTAGAGGAGGGGTGTTAACAGTACACCGATGACCACAATAAAATATATAGGATAGTGTTAGCTTATCTTTTTATTATTTTTTAAAAAAAGAGTTCAATAGTCTATCATACAGTAATATATATGTCATACAATAAGTACATGGTCATTTGCCTAAAGCTAACAGTACACCGACGACCACATTTACGACGGTGTCATCTTTTTAACATTCGCGAGTGTAGTTCACCCATTAAATGTGTCACACATTGAGTGTGCATAACTCACATAAATTTGGACATGCAATCACAAATCTAGTGCCCTCATATCTACATAACTATTCAACTACAAACTATAAATAAAAATTGAAATTCTGCAAATGTCTCGCTATCTTAGAAATCAACATTACGCGACAGTGCACTTCATGAATTATCAGTTTGATCATCTCCTCACGTTTCTTTATGTCTCTGTCACGAACCAATTTCCAAACCCGATCATGATGGCGTTTCTCGGGAAGACAAGGCCAGCCAACAAAACACCAATACCTCTTTAATAATTACTTAGCATGAATAAGTCTAAAACATTAAAAAAATGCGGGGTGTCACAAGTCACGAGCAACTATTAGAGTATGACTACCACTACAAGCTTGAAATATACAAATAGGAATGATAAAACAAAAGAAGAACACGCGGCGCTGCGAACGCTGGCAATCACCTTGCTAATCTCCATGAAATAATAATATTTCTGCTACCATAAAAGAAAGATCCAAGGGTAATGCTGGAATACATCAAATTTCTATGCTGATTTGCTTGTTACAGTTACCTAATCTATGAGCCCGTTTGGACATAAGAATTTTTCCTTTTTTTCAAATATTCTTTGCTTTTTTCAAAATCAGCGTTTGATCATAAAATTTATAATTTTCACTTAAAGATGCATTTTGAAGTTTTCAAAATATTGAAAAACTCCAAAAAGTCATTTTTCAAAAAATTTACTCAGATTGCTCACAAAACTTCAGAAACAATCCAAAATTATATTTATGTCAAAAAATAACTCTAATTTTCAAATACCATTTTCAATGAATTATTTTTTTTTCTACTTTTTCGAATTTTATCATTCTTATGTCCAAACGCCTGCTAGTTCTTGTCTCTACCATTTGAAATATCGTTACAGCAATAAGATTTACTGAGCTTGATATTGATGGCAGTTAACTTTTGAAAAGATGTTTCCAAAGTAAACAAAAATAATACTCTACTTCAATTTTCATTTGAAATGATTTGTCATGTTTATAAAAAGAAACTCTCTACAATAAATTTAATTAAAATGGGGCATGTAATTGGATGTATCTACAAAACATTGAAGATTGCATATTATTTTTTTACACTTCTAAATAAAAATTTTCCGAAGCTATAACAAACTTGAATTCTCAGTGTCATCATTACAATGATGTACTATAGTAGGTAGATAGTACTGCATGCAACTATTACGAATAAAAAATCCTGCAAATTCACATTTGGAAAATAGGGCGAGTATGAGAAGAAAATTTAAACGGACTTGCATATTAGAAAAGCCGACATGCACCATTCGCGTTAGCATGGATGCAATAGCCACTTGTAAAGTGTACAAGCAAAATAGTATATGTCATGGCAAGCTAGCATGTTGATGACACAGGCTGCTGAAGGAGCTCAACTGTCTCTTCTAATATAAGAGAATATTAGTTTTTTTAGGTATGATGTATACTAAAAACAGCTGGATGAAGAGCATAACATAATAAGCTAATGATACTCCCAAACATTAGGGACCTGGCTAAAGTCCTTGGTTGTACCTTGTAAGGTAGGAAACTCACCTGCAACATCTTTAGGCCTCCCTTCGGAATAAAAGCACAAATCTGGAAGCATTTGGCCAGAATGGGGCAGAAATATGAAAGAAAGCTGGCATGTTGGAAGACGCAATACTTTTCTTTGGTGGGTCTACTGATTCTTATCAACAGTGTACTAGACTGTCTGCCAACATATGCCATGTTCTTGTTCCTTATGCCACCAAAGAATAGAGGAGACTGGTTAACCTTGGGAGATATCTGGTTCTACTAAGGAACAATAGGACGTATCAGCTGGAGAGATGGAGCTCTGTCACAGCCAATGAGAAGGAATAGCCCAAGGCTCCAAGAAAGTGGTTTTCGGGAGATGTCTTTAAAGGCCATAGAAATCCAAGAAAAAAGGCCAAGATTGACCTACTTATCAGGAGAAAGAGCCTTTATTTCGTGAATGAGTCATTTGGACAAAAATAATAATAATAGAACTTGAACAAGTATGTAGTGGAATATCCAATAGTAAGCATATGAACCTCTTGCTGAGCAGGTGCAAGCGGACCTTTTAGAGCTTTTGCAATCAAATCCATGACTGCAGCTCCTCTGCTAGTATCAGCACACATCTCATGATCCCATAGAAGCTCATAATTGTAATCAGGGTTTAGTCACACTAGCTGCAGCAAATATGAGGGTTATCTAACATACTCCAGAAATTGATCAATTTATTCCGATGACATAACAGCACGTAGTCCTTACCTCTCCATCCAACACAGGAAGCCTGGGAGGATGAGGCCTTATCCATTGAGGTCCTAATCCTTCCAATGACAAATTTGATAACAATCCAGTTATCGTCTCATCAACATCCCCAGATCCAATCTTAGGTTTAGATCTAGGGAGAAGATCAAACCTGAAATTTTCCAATGCTAAATATTAAATAATGTCCAAGAATAAGAAATCACCGACCGACTTGAGTTATCAATGCAAGACTAAGATACCGGGATGGAAAATTCACAGGAAAAAAGAACTTCTCAAACTGTGGGTCTGTGAAGGAGAAACAAAGAGGGGGCAACTGGGGTCTTTGGTGATAAAGTAGTAAGCTAAACATAATACCAAGAAATAATGCACGAAGTCATACTCTGATCAATTGCTATTACAGCCACGAGGTACATCAGGGTCAGGAATGCTATTTTTCACGTAACTTTTCCTGAACAAGCAATGAAGCTGTTCTGGTAGAGCTTTGCTACCATATTGCTGTTGCAACTGCTCTTGTTGGGAGAAAGACTAGTGAAGTTCAAATTGAGATGAAAGAGGATAAAGTTAATGTACGTGTAACCACCAGTAATGAAAAAGATGATATGAGAGTATTGGTCACTTACATGTTGTGAAGGATCAAACATTTTCATGTAATCTATTGTTGATTGCTTAAGAACCTGCGATGAGGCATTACTTCTGAAACAGTTCTAATATGGCATAACTTCAAAAATAAGCACACGGGGTAAAGGAAACCAAATAATGTTTACTAGAGTTACACACTAAGATGCTTTAAAACATACTGAGCAGAATTATAAACCAAATAGTACGGACCATTCCTGATTTCTGACAAGCTTAAAATTGGGAAGGCACAAAGACAGAAAATTTATGTTGATATATCATATTCAAAGTGTCTTTTGCATCTTAGAACAGAATTGCAATTTAATACTGCAGGTATAGTAAGGTTTGGCTATTCTATTTTTCCCCCATCTCAATGATGAAACATTTCCATCAGAGCAGTGCAGCTGTTGTACTACTCACAGGACCATGACAAAAAGCTCTATTTCGCCTACACAATAAACTCTATTTAGCAATCTATCATACATGTGACCACAATACCCAGTAAGCCATCTGGGTGGATGAACAGTTATTCTGCAGCAATGGACCTATTCTTTTTTTTTAAAAAAAAATAAATGACCAATTTTATCATCATAACAAGTTGAAATAGTTTAGTATTATATTCTCTTGTGATTGAAGAAGTCCATCACAAACAACTATAGCCTTTAATTTACAACTGATCATACACAAAATACCGTTTGCTTTAAGCTTTAAACATCAAAAGCAATAGCACAAAATCAGGGCCTTTTGACCCTCTAAACATGACCGTTATACACACAACAGGAAACCAATAGTTAAACCTCTCTGGTACTGGTTGAGCTGACTGAGCCCAACAACTGAAGAATAAAAGCTCTTTCACATCGTTCAGCTTCTTCGTCACAGGCTGCCTGCAAATAAGCAAAACAAATAATCATAGCTAAGACATAAAGGTCATCTAATCACAACTATCAAAGAATTTAAGCAAGAATGTGTCATATAAATCACTTTTAAGAGCTATCACTTACAGGTAAAGAAAGTGATATATTAAATTTATAAGGAATGAAAACTCATTGAACATTAAGTGTGTAGTTTGAGGTGCATGTGAAGTGAGAGAGTTTTTTTTTTATAAGGATGAAGGGAGAGAGTACTATGAGATAGATAGTTCGTGAATACTACAAAAGATCAGCTACCACAGTAGTATAAGACTTCTGTAGTCGTGCACAGCTCATAGAAAGTCATGTTATTTTTGCTTTTTTCATGTTAGGATTCAGGCTGAACATAGCAAAAGAATAAGAAAAAACTTTAGGGAGAACGAAACAAAATGAATCTATGAGGTCATTATAATGATATCAACTCTCCGTGACTGTTTTTACTTGAATTTTGCTCCTCTTTTTTTGCCTTTTTCTACTTTGATACCCTAACTCATCCACTTTAATATCAGCTGTGGATCAATATATGTAAGTTGCTTCGATTGAAGTGACCATTTCCATGTCAAGATGCTTAGATGTCATACGGATAACAAAACAATTTCTTGTAATGCAAGTCCAATTTTATACTCAAAATCTATCTACAGTAAGCAAAGTAAAGTATTTAGATACACCATTTTCTTCTTGTCCTAATCCTTGTCTACCACGTTGGGAAGTAATTGCTATGATTTGCGTCAAATGAAATTAGGCCGCTACAAATCTCCAAAATGACAGCCAAGTGCCTAAGGAATCAAAAATTCACTATCTGATTGCCATGTTGTTTACCCTAACTTAATATTCCCCAAAACTAAATTTTATTTCATGACACTATCATAATATTATAACTTTGACATTATTCAAACTAAGCTCCATATGATACAACCAAATATAGAGCAGAGAAGGCAAATGAATTGAAGCTAGAGGGAAACCAATTTAAGCAACTTAACGGAAAAAAGATCTTCATACAATTAAAGAACAATAGTATAATCATGCTTTTAATACGTATCAAAATCAACCGACCAATAGTGTAGTACTTGTATGTCCAGAGGCGCGCATTAGGCCTTGCCTTTTCCAGCTTGGAGAGATTGAATCTTTTGTTGTAACTTCAGAATCTGGAAAATGATGAAATGAATCAGGCAATACAAATAGTGGACTGAACTGCACATGGCACCTAAAGACTTTAGCAGAAAGCAAGACAAATCACCAAACAAACTACATTTTTTCAATATCTTATATTAAATTTTCAAACCAAAGCCTCAATATACGTCGAAATCATAGTAATACAGTTTCAGCTCCCCAAGCGACTGGAGTTGATAACACAGTAGCCAACGGGATTAAGTAAATGATCAGCAGATTCTTGAAAATAAAACAGAGGAAGAAGAGTGAAAAATATTGATGTGAATGAATAAGGAATTCGTCAGAAAGAGCAGACATGAAGTAACAGGTCTTTAATAAGGAATATTTATTTTCTTTGTTCATACTAGCAAATGATAAAGTTTATACAATAAGAGAATAACAATTACCTTTCCTTCACCACCAATTTTTTTAAGGACGAACAACATTGTCTAAGAGAAAATAGTAAGAAGCGAGCATCAATGCCTCAATAAGCCTAAACCATGCTCTTCTCCAATAAGGATTGAAGCAGAGTGCTGCAGCTAATCCCAACAAGATTGCACCATAAGACACGCCGAAGCCGATGTAGAAACTTTCCTTATAATCCAAGTTAGATTCATCACTTTCATTCTTGGAGGTATTTGACGATACCAAAAATTTTGTCGCACCAACTAAATCAACAAAACTTATGTGTAAAACCCTATTAAGCCAATTTCAGAGAGTGAGAGAGAGGAATACGATAGAGATGAAGATTCAACAGATTTCTTAGAGTGAACGAGAGAAGAAGATCTTTGGAGAGAGTGGCTTTGCAATCGAAGAAGCTGTCTCTGAGGGTTCAGTGCAATCGATCGAAGAAATCTCTGAGGGTTCAATGAAATGGAACGAAGAAGCTCTGAGCTAGGGTTCTTAATTTGGGGGTATCAGAAGCTATATTGGATGTATCAACATTTTAATGGAGAAAGGGCAAAAATAATCTTTTCACATGATATTTTCATTATTAAAACTATTCAAAAATAAAAAAAAATAATGCTTCTTTTGGCGGAGAACAAAATTCAGGGGAAATAATGTGGGAAAAAATAACCGTTCCAATAGATCTTTTTACAATAAAAGCGTTCCAGTAGATAATTTGATTGGGACGGTCTATATAGTTGTTGCGCTAGATGCAACTATGTCAACGGTTCATTTATAATTGCAACGGTTATATGGACTAAGTGTGTTGATATCACCAAAATGCTATTGTAACGGTTATAACCGTTACCATAGATGCTCTATGGCAACAGTTTAACAACCGTTGCCAAAAAAACCATTCCCATAGGCCCAATTTCTGGTAGTGCCGGTTGGATGGTTCCGGGCTGGAGAGGCTAGGTTATTGGGAAAAATATGGTTCAGGAAGCCTTAGAAAAGGTGAAGTTGATTCAGGAGAGGCCTCAGTCGCGTCAGAAGAGTTATGCGAATCGGAAGGTTCGAAATGTATCATATATGTTGGGTGAGAAGCTCTTGCTGAAGGTTTCGCCCATGAAGGGGATCATGTGATTTGGAAAGAAAGGTGTGAGCACGTGATTTTTGCCCTATATGAGAATTACTCCCAAAATTCAAAATAAAATAGTTTTGCATTGTGTGTGATTTTCTGTGAATTTTATGCCATTTCTTAATTATTTATTTGCATTCTTTGTCTATGTGTGTTATTTTTAAAATTAAGAAAATACAAAATAATATTGCGTTTGCATTCTTAGGATTTAACTCACAATTAAAGGTAATCAAGTTTATTTGACCAAAATGGAAAATAACAAAAAATAGGTATTTTTGCATTTTTTCTATTTAGTATTTAATGTCCCAATTGTGTGATTTATATTTAATTAATATATAATTGTGTATGATAATTATTAGTATAACTTGATTAGTACTTTTATGATTTAATTTGATTTTTTTTTGTAGTATAGTTAGAATTTTTGTTTTAATAAATTAGGAAATATATAATAAAAAGAAGAAGAAAGATTGGGAAAGGAAAAATTGGACCAAAATCCAGGCCCAATCCAATTACCCCTGTACACAGCCCAAATCCAGTTTTATCAGATCTCAGCCGTTCACCCCAATCAATCCAACGGCCAAGATTAACCAAACCGATCCATCCCAGACCCGTCTCCCCCTTTACCCGGATCCATCCCCACCCGTTACTACCAAACGACCCCGTTTCAAGGATCAGGCTGATCACAGCCGTTAGATTTTTCTCATCCGACGGCTGGGATTAATCTATCCATTTTAATATCCCAAAACCCCCCAAAACACCAAAGACCCGTCTTATTCCCCATTTTCTCTAAACCCTAGAGACTCAATAGCCTCCGCCGCCTCCCAACACCGGAAATCGCCTTACGGCATTTCCGGTGGCCAAAGCATCTCCAATTTTACACCCCGGAATCCCCACAATCTCCTCTTCTCAAATCCCAAACCCCCCTGTCCTCAAATCTAACCGGAAACCAAAGAACCCCAAAATCGAAGTCCAAGAACCCTAAATTCAAATTAGGGATTTCTTCACGGGATGTTTCGGAGATTGAGGTCTAATAGACCTTAATTGACGTGTTTTCACTTGGAAAACATTTCAATTAAGGTCCTTTAGACCTTGAATACCAAAGCCCAATCTTGGCCGAGTTCTCCTTTTTTTGTTTTCAAGGTATTTTCTTTTCCTTTTCGTTTCGTTTCTTGTTTAATTGTATCTGACGTTTAGTTTGGTTATTCGTTTGTTGTTAGTTTTCCTCGAATGTCCTCAATTTCTGTTTTCTTCATCTATTTGGGACCTTTTATTTGGTCGACTTGCTTGCTTCTGATTATTGGTTATGAATGACGAAGTTATGAGATAAGAACTCGATTCGATACTTCGTCGAATAGCTAATTCTTCATTTTTGGACTGTTTTGGCCGAAAATTCCTTGATTCACTGTTTTGAGATTGTTTGTTTATCGATTGTACGTATCGTAATCGATTGATTGTTATTTGAATGTTGGAATGCATATTCGCTTCGATTAATATCGTCAAATGATTGTGTTCTACATTTTTTGTTTGGTTGGCCGAGACTTGTCGAAATCATTGATTCGTCGATCAATTGTTATCAATCATGTGTTGCAATCAATTAGTCGGATGTTGACGATTGGTTTCATATTGTTACATTTTGGCCGAGAATCCTTGGAATCACTGTTTTATCAGTTTTTATTTGTTATCAATGATACATGTTGTGTTTAATTGAATGTTTGTCTAATCTCGTAGAAATGGTTGTGTGAAACCTCGGGCAGTGCTTTGTTTTGCTTTGAATTGAACTGTTCTGTTTAGTCGTATGATTCTGTTGATTAAGCTTAGGAAATATGGATTGGATATAGCTGTATTTCCAATGGGACTTTAAGGAAAATATAGCTGTAACTCTGATAGGTTTTTAAGGAGAAGATAGGTGTAATTCTGATAGGCTTCAAAAATGAAACTAACAACCAAGTTTCAAAGAGTGCAATGCACATGTAAAGGCTAGTGGAACCTGCTGGACAGCAGGTTATGACACTAATTTCTGCCCTTTCAGAGTTCTTTAATTAGAAAGCTATACTTATACAACTGAAAAGTGAAGAAAAGGTGAAACAGCATAAGCTGGACAGATCTAGAACTAAAAAGTAGAGCTGTTACTTTGGATCTCTAGGCTATAAAATGGAGAGGCACTCACTGGAAATGAGATACATACAGAGAGACACTAACTGAAAAACAAGAAAATACTCTCTGGAAAACACACTCACACTCTAAAAAAAACAGATTGAGAGCAAAAAAAAAACAGATACTAATTTGGAACCAGTTTTCTCCTCTTTCAAAAGATCAGTACAACAGTGTTGAGTTGATAATCCTATCCCTTATCCCACTGTTACATTGGTTTAAGATCAGAAACAAGCTTTGAGTTCTTTCTCTGTTTTTCTTTCCATATTTGAGGGTTCAACTTGTACTGAAGGTTTCTCTTGCGCTACTGGTGTTTATGTTGTGGTTGTCTGGCCTCATAAGATTGTCATTAGGGCTGCCTTCGATTCTTTGTTTGAGTTGAGCCATTTTCCCGGAATTTTCTGCTGTTTTGGCCACTGTTTTGCTGGATCTTTGCTGGGATTTTTGCTGCTGTTGTTTTGCTATCTGTTTGGGCTGCTACTGATCTACTTCATTTCTGTTGTCAAAAATCCAGGTACACATCTTTGGATTTGTCCATTCTTGTATCAAAAGTGAAATGAAAAGTTGTTCCTTGAATCCTTTTAGTTGAAGATGTTGCCTAAACGATCCTATTTAGTTAATTGTCAAGCTAAAACTGTTAGCAGAAAATAGATATTGTATAGCCATTTATTTAAAAGATTAGGAAATGCATGTAGTATTGTATGTCTACTTAGCTTTTGCCTCAGCATGTACGAATTGAAACAAAATCCGCTTGTATTGTTTATCATTGTAAACTTGGTTTATTTTGGACAATTGATAAAAATAGACATTAGTTTTCATTTATGCTTAATTAGTTCCTATTTTGTTAGTATATGTTTGAGACTCGTATAAGTTAGAACTAACCAATTCGGATTGGAATTCCTTCTGACATTTTATAAGCAATTGGTTAAAGTAGTCTAAGCATATTTAAAATGTTAGTTTGATTAAGTTTAGCTATTAACATAAAATGTTTGGAAATCATTTCATAGTTTTCTTCATTTGATTCTCCCTTGGAATTTATTTGTACCTAAGCAAACAAGATAAGTTAGCCCGGGCTTTTAGATGCCAATGTTAGGTCGATTTTAATCGCATAGTCTTGATCTCGCTAATTAGCATCGGATTAAGGATAGTAAACAATCTTACTTTTAATAATTGGATCAAGGTGAATTATTTCTATTTCGCATATTTTGATCGATTTTCCGTTAGTTTACATCTTGTCATTTAATGTCCAGCCATAAGTCAAAAGCTAGGAAATAATACATCATTCGGTACGATTCTTTAATTAGAAATAATTCTAAAGGATACGCTGTTTAAATAAATTGATTTTTTTTGGTTTAATTTTACAATGGCTTTAAATCGGCAGATTTTCAAATAAGCAATCCGGAATATTTTTTTATTTATTCACCTATCTGTTAAAGTCCGAATCTATGTTATAATTAGTCTTTCTTTTGGTATGGTTTTCAAATTAATAGAGCGGTTTAAAGTTAATTAGAGCATATAATTTATAAGCATGTATAAAAATCAGGATATTTTAGCCATTTATAATAATTGAAGCGACCGTGCTAGAACCACGGGATTCGGGGTGCCTAACACCTTCCCTCGGGTCAACAGAATTCCTTACTTAGAATTTCTGGTTCGCAGACTTCATTTGAAAAGTCGTAATTTTCCTCGATTCGGGATTTAAATAAATCGGTGACTTGGGACACCTTAATTTATTCCAAGTGGCGACTCTAAAATAAATAGAATAATCCCGTTTCGAATATTGTCACTTAAATTGGAAAAACTCCCTTGTGCTCCTACCCCTCCGGGGTAGGGGCGCGCCAAAAGGAGGTGTGACAGCTCTGGCGACTCTGCTGGGGACACAGACCCGGAACCACTGGTTCGGGGTTTAAGAATTCGAGCTTTGAATAATTATTTTATTTGGCTTATTTATTACCTGATTTTACTATATGTTTGTATTTAGTGTGCTAAATGTTGCTTTTTACCGCTTTGATATTTTGTGAATTGTATATAAATTGTGCCGATACCCATTTTTCTCTTCTGAGTCTTTTGAAATACAATACCGGGCATTTGCTGGACATAGCCCATTTTTCTCAAGATAGCTGTGGTGCTTGGCATCCGGTGAAGGATTTTGTAGTCACACATGTTTAGGCGGAGAGTTTTGTCAATTAAGCCGGAAAGCCATGCTACCGGTGCACTAACACTCTTCGGCTCGAGTTGTCCGCTCGAGTTAAAGCCAGTCTAGACACTTTTCCAACAGGATGATGACTTAAAATAACAAAACCTTATGTCGGATCCCCGATAGGAACGTTTATTTGCATCATGTGCATATTTGACTTAGGAGGCTCAACACAGGGGTTGGGCCTGTCTAGGACAGGTGTACCTGAAACAAAAAGACCAACTTGTTGCATCTTTTTGTGTGCATTTATTTGTTTCGGTCTTACATGCCGACCGGTTTGTTAAAAAAGAGGAAGAAGTGGAAAACGTCAGGGTATATAGTCAAAATAGTTTTATGGAAAATAGTTAGTTCTTTGAAAATAAATTCTGAAAAAATGCAAAAAAATTCCAAATAAATTTTCTTAATTTTACGAAAATAGTTAGTTCTTTAAAAAATAAATTCTAAAAAAAATGCAAAAATTCCATATAAATTTTTTTAATTTTACGAAAATAGTTAGTTCTTTAAAAATAAATTTAAAAAAAAAAAGAAAAATGCAAAATTTCTAAATAAATTTTCTTAATTTTACGAAAATAGTTTAGTTTCTTTGAAAATAATTTTGAAAAAAAAAATGCAAAAAAAAATTTCAAATAAATTTTCTTAGTTCCTTTGAAAATAATTTGTTTTAGAAATGTTGTTTAAAATAGTTTGTTTTCTTTTCTTAAAATGATTTAGTTCTTTTATTTTCGAACTACGCAAGTTTGATTCTCACCAAAAATGAGACGTAGGCAACCCATATCGGGCTCAACTAATACTGATTTTTTTTTAAAAAACAATAATAAAAATATTAGAATTAGGATTTTTGTTGTTAGTCGAGAGTTAGGAAGCTCAAGCGAAGAAGAAAGGAGAGCGAACAAGGAGAACTACAAGGTGGCGAGGAAGGAAGCGAAACTGGCGGTCACGAAAGCTAAAAATGCAGCGTTTGGGCGCATGTACGAGGAATTGGGGGAGAAAGGCGGGGACAGAAAGTTATTCCGGTTGGCTAAGGAGAGGGAGAGGAAGGCGCGTGATCTAGACCAAGTTAGGTGCATCAAGGACGAGGATGGTAGGGTTCTGACAGGGGAGTCGCAAGTCAAGCGGAGATGGCAGGAATACTTTCGAGAACTGCTTAACGAAGAGGGGAATCGAGTCTTAGAGCTAGGGGAGCTGGGGCATTCAGAGTGTCCTAGAGACCTTGGGCACTGCAGGCACAATGAGGAGGAGGAGGTCTTGAGGGCGTTGCGTAGGATGAGTAGGGGTCGAGCGACTGGGCCAGACGAAATTCCGGTGGAGTTTTGGAAATGCATGGGTAGGTCGGGAGTAAAGTGGTTGTCCAGGTTGTTCAACGTGATCTTTAGGACCAAGAGGATGCCGGAGGAGTGGAAATGGAGTACAGGTGGTTCCCTTGTACAAAAACAAAGGGGATATCCGGTGTTGCAACAACTATAGGGGTATCAAATTAATAAGTCACACCATGAAGGTCTGGGAGAGGGTGATCGAGGCGAGGGTGAGGGAGATGTCATCTATATCTGTGAACCAGTTTGGTTTCATGCCGGGTCGATCTAATACAGAAGCTATCCACCTTTTGAGGAGGGTGGTGGAACTGTTCAGGGATAAGAGGAAGGACCTGCATATGGTGTTTATCGACTTGGAGAAGGCGTACGATAAGGTCCCTAGAGAGGTTCTATGGAGATGCTTGGAGGCGAAGAGCGTGCCAGAAGCCTACATCAGAGTGATCAAAGACATGTATGATGGAGCCAAGACTAGGGTTAGGACAGTGGGTGGCGACTCGGACCATTTTCCGGTGGTTATGGGGCTACATCAAGGATCTGCGCTAAGCCCTCTCTTATTTACCTTGGTAATGGATGCTCTAACTCGCCATATTCAAGGGGATGTGCCATGGTGTATGCTCTTTGCTGACAACATAGTCTTGATAGACGAGACGAGGGCTGGTGTTAATGCGATGTTGGAGGTCTGGAGACAGACCCTCGAGTCTAAGGGTTTTAAACTAAGCAGGTCTAAGACAGAATATCTAGAGTGCAAGTTTAGCGCCGAGTCGAGCGAAGTAGGCTGGGATGTGAAGCTGGGATCTCAGGTCATAGCCAAGAGGGACAGTTTCAGATATCTTGGATTAGTGATTCAAGGGGACGGAGAGATTGACGGGGATGTCACTCACCGTATAGGAGCGGGGTGGTTGAAGTGGAGGCTCGCATCGGGAGTCTTGTGTGACAAGAAAGTTCCACAGAAACTCAAGGGGAAGTTTTATAGAGCGGTGGTTAGACCTGCCATGTTGTATGGGGTGGAGTGCTGGCCTATGAAGAACTCTCATGTCCAGAGAATGAGAGTTGTGGAGATGAGGATGCTCAGGTGGATGTGCGGGCTCACCAGATTAGATAATATTAAGAATGAAGTTATTCGGGAGAAGGTGGGGGTGGCCCCGGTGGATGAGAAGATGCGAGAAGCGAGACTCAGGTGGTTTGGGCATGTGCGGAGGAGAAGCCCTGATGCACCGGTGAGGAGTTGTGAGCGACTGGCGGTGGTTGGCGCGAGTCGAGGCAGAGGGAGGCCTAAGAGGTATTGGGGTGAGGTTATTAGGCAGGTTATGGCTAGAATGGGGATTTCCGAGGACATGACCCTTGATAGGAAAGTTTGGAGGTCTAGTATTAGGGTTGTAGGGTAGGGCCTTCTAGAATTCTTAGCACTTCTGTTAGGGGCTGAGTGGGGTTTGGTAGCGATCTCTATAGTTAATTAATGTATTGTATTGTGCCTCTTATGGAGGTAACCGATTGGTATTATTGCATGTCATTCTACTTTTGGTTTTATGTTTAGATAATTATTTATTTGATTTATCCCGGATTTACTAACATTGTTTTGTTTTGTTTTGTTTGTTGATTTTCTCTCTCTTTTTTCTGAGCCGAGGGTCGGCCGGAAACAGCCTCTCTACCCTTTCGGGTAGGGGTAAGGCCTGTGTACGTATTACCCTCCCCAGACCCCACTTTGTGGGAACACACTGGGTAGTTGTTGTTGTTGTTGTAGTCGAGAGTTAGGAAATTTTGCAAAAATAGCCAAACGCCTCAAAAGGGGTGCCGGAGGACTAATTTCGCAAAACGGAATATAGACATCACACTGGTATCCTGTTATACAACCTTCAAATCTTCTTCAAGTGCTGAAAGGCCGTATTAACAAGATTCATTTTTTTTTATAATAAAAGAAAAAAAAATTTCTTGAAAAAAAAATCTTAAGTTCATTTTTTATCTTTTCTAAGATCAGCATGACTTCCTCGCAACGAATCGGCCAGAAAAGGGTGAGAGACGAAATACCACCTATGTTCATGGTCCAGGACAAAACCCCATATCGGCTCTGTAAATGGTGGACTAGTTTTTCAGCTTGGGAAAGAAATCAAGTTCACAAGCACCTAAAGTTTCTTCCGGACATCATGATGATAAAACCGGACAAAAATGTGATGAGAGCTTTGTTGAGTTTTTGGGACTCAACAAGCAATGTGTTCAGATTCCGGGATTGCGAAATGACACCCACTTTGGAAGAATTGGGTGGACTCACAGGACTCGGAAGAGATTTGCACAAGATGAGACCTGCGGCTCCTAGGCAGATGGGTGTGAATAATTTCTTGAAAAAGTTATGTCTCCGGCGGGTTCCCCTAGGTTGTCTGGAGAATGGTTGGGTGCCACTAGATTATCTCTACGACAGATTTGGTGATAAGAAAGGGTTTGAGAAATTCTCAAACACTGAATTTGTTAACCAGCTGAATTATGACGCCTGGGGAGATTTAAGAATCTATGCTTTTATGATCGCTTTTTTGGGAACCATGGTTTTTCCCGAACGTGGCGGACGTATCAGAATCCGTTTAGCTGCGGTGGTCTCATATCTACAGAGTAACGAGGAACACATTGTTCTTCCGATGATACTAGGAGACATCTTCCGGGCCTTAACTCGGTGCCAAGAAGGACAAGACTATTTTGAAGGTTGCAATATCTTATTACAAATGTGGTTTATAGAGCATCTCTACCATCACCCAATTGTGATAAACTTCAAAGCAGATTGGCTGAATTATATTCGTTGTCATACAAACAGAGCCGCCCGTTGTAACCTTCCAGAAGACTTGAGGACTTGGCAAGAACTTCTCAACTCTTTGAGAGCCGATCAACTTACCTGGAATTATTATTGGTTCCCTTCCGCCAAAATCATGCATATGTCGACATACCGCCCATTCTACATACTAATGGGTTTCGGGGTTTCCAACCATATGCCCCGCTACGTGTCATGCGGCAGTTGGGAAGAGAAGAGAAAAGGGCCCCAATTGAGGATATGCGATCATTTGTATGGGAATTTGTGACAGAAGAGACCCCGAGGGAGACTTATGCACAGAAGGTATGGTTCGGTAGTCGACTCTCCGACATCAACGAGATGGTTGTCGATCGGGAACGGGGAGAAGTGAGTCTCGCTTATCTTGAGTGGTTCCACAACCAACCAATACCAGAGCAAAGGTCAGAAAGGTCAGTGAAGTATGCCGTCGATTGGGAGAGAGAAATAGAAGCCAGAGTTAGAGAGGCTGAGCATGAGACAGCACAAAATTTCCAATCTTGCATCAACACTTTAAAAGAAGACAAAGGAATCTTCGAAGCGGCCATGGACATACAACAGGCTGACTTCGATCGGGAAAGGGCCGGTTGGGAGCAGGAAAGAGAAGCACTCCAAACTCAAATTCAAGAGATGTAATTGGCCGCAGAAAGGTCAAGGAGGAGTCGGAGTAATCAGATGCTGATAAACGATTTGGAAAGGAAAGCCTTTGAACACCAAGAAGACTTGGAGAAGGCAAAAGCGGCTTTGGTTGCAGTTCGGACAAAATGGAAGAGAGCGGCCCACCAAGAAGCACTCCGTCTACAACAAGTAGAGAAAGACCATGATGCGATCATCGTTGATTTGAGAAAAGCAAATGCCACTCTTAGAGAGCGAACTCTCAGGCAAGTCCAGGATGCTAAAGCAGATAGAGACCGTTGTCACAACTTGATGGCACGGATGGAAAGACAAATAGATAGGCTCTTGGACCATGTATCCGGCAACTCTCAAGTATTAGGGGCAAAGAACAGGCACATAGGGCAGCTGCTCAGAGAAAAAGACATAATCAGAACCAGGATCAATGAGATCGGGCACTACATTACTATGAGGTGTTTGAACTGCGAACGAGTACCTCGGCCGGCCCTCTTTTCTTCAATCATGGAATGTGTCCACCAAGTCATGGAAAAATTAGGAAGCATACAGAAAGATCTTACCCCAAGAACTGCAGCAAGACCAAACAACGCCCCCGGGCGCAAAGATTCGAGGCGTTGGAACATGCTTAGAAGAGTCTTTTGTTTTAGAGTCTGTTTGTCCTTTTGCAAGTTTTTCTCCATTGTTGTCGTTTTGCAAGTGTTTCAAGTTTGAAGTTTGTTGAAATAAAATTCATGAACATTTCATCTTATGTCTATTGTTTCCGAACTACGCCCGGTCTGATTCATGCGGGGACATGATACGTAGGCAATCCACATAAGATTCGACCATCACTAAAAAATAAATAAATAAAAAATAAAAATAAAAAAAAAGGGGGGAGAAGTTAAGAGAAAAAGAAGATTGATGAAGGATGAAAGCGAAGGAAAATACAAACCGGAATGACGCATCGCAAACGAATACATGTAGCAACATTATCACCTGTATAAGTGCATCACACCCGACGTGAGATTACTTATCTGTTATGTTGTTTCAGACTAACCGTTTGTTTGCCAAAATTCAGGTTTTAGTAAAAGTGGTTGACTTTGCGGTAATCTGGCACCACATTCGTACTTCACAAGGTCCAAAGGAAAAGTTCGGCAGCCTGAGAGTACTCATTCCTATTTTACTAGATCAAAAAAGGGTGCCGACATGTCTTCAGAAATGCCTTTAGCAACCATTCCCGTTTCGGAGGAAAGCTCATTGACAACCATCCCGGCTACTGAGTCGGCAGCTTTGGAGGAGAATAGAATGTTGCGTTGCCGCATGCTCGAGATGTTGGACGATTGGAACAACGGGAAAGAGCCCCGAGTCTGATCCCTGGGTTCCCTGAAATTCTTCTCAGGTCAAGCGGTATTTCAAATACCCCCATCAATTACCCGCCTACTCTGTTCGGGTATTCCAATGCTACAAACCTCTCTGAATCACCCTCCACATCCCATCCTCGGGTGACACCACATGATACATCTGCAAGAACGTCGGTTGAGTTGCCAGTTCCAGTCACAACGCACCCCACCACACATGCTCCTTTCTTCGACTCCTCATCGTTTACATTCCCAGCACCACCGCTTACACGGGACCATACCCAGGTTGCAGCCAATATATATCCTCAGCTGCCTCGATATGAGTTTCTACCAAGCCAAAATCCAAAGGCCCCCGAACAGGATGAGATGGCAAAAAGAATGAGGAGTTTGGAACAAAGCTTGAAGAACATGCAAGGTCTGAGTGGACAGAAAAGTGTATCTTACGCCGATCTATGCATGTTCCCGCACGTCCACTTGCCATCAGGTTTTAAGACACCAAAGTTCGAAAAGTATGACGGGCATGGTGACCCCATTACTTATTTGAAGAAATACTGCAATCAATTGCGGGGTGCCGGCGGCAGGGAAGAATTGTTGATGGCATACTTCGGAGAAAGTTTGGTCGGAATAGCATCAGAATGGTATATGGATCAAGACATATCTCGATGGCACATCTGGGACGATCTGGCCAGAGATTTTGTGAAACAGTTCCAATACAACATCGATATTGCACCAGACAGGAATTCTCTATCGAACTTAAAGAAGAAGCCCTCGGAAAGCTTCAGAGAATATGCCATCAAATGGCGAGAGCAAGCATCCAGGGTGAAACCCCCTATGGACGAAATTGAAATGGTCACGACTTTTCTCCAAGCTCAAGAGCCAGACTACTTTCAGAATATGATGTCGGCGATGGGAAAACATTTCGCCGAAGCAATCAAAATCGGAGAAATGGTAGAAAATGGTTTGAAAACAGGGCGAATTTTGAGTCAAGCGGCCATTCGGGCAACTTCCCAAGAAATTCAAGGCGGGTCTGGAGGGATGCCTTGAAGCAAGAAAAAAGAGGAAACTGCCATGGCGGCAGTAGAAGATAGGAGATATCGGACTTCAAGACAGGTATTCTCCGACAGGGCCCCCCAGCATTACTATCCACCTCACAGCATGGCTTATGCTCCTCCGCCTCCACCTTATGCAGTCATGAACATTCAACCTCTGGCACGGCCACAGCCACCAGCCAACAGGAATCCACCTCCTTTCCAGAGAAACCAACCCCCTTACCCAAACCAGTATAATCCATGGCCAAACAACACCCGACATCGTGAGCAACCCAAAATGAGCTTTACACCGATTGGGGAGCCATATTCCACTCTTTTCCCAAAACTCAGGCAAGAAAACCTATTGCAGCCTGTTCCGCAGAACAGGCAGAATCCAGACTCTCCTGCCTACCGGAGGGGGATATACTGTGCATATCATTCAGGTGTTGAAGGACACAGTACTGACAATGTTGGACATTGAAGAAGGCAGTGCAAGAATTGATCAATCAGGGGAGGATCGTCTTCGCAGACGAAGACATCCCAAATGTGACAAACAACCCATTACCAGCCCACAACAACGGGCCGTTGATTGGAATGATTTGTGATGACAAGGAATTTGACCCAGCTTTGAAAGCGATAATCGCCATCGCCAACATAGAGAAGCGGCCTGAGGCTCCCCCGAAACAAGAGAAAATGGGGAAAAAGGTTGAAGTTCTTGAAACCAAATCTGGAAAGACGATTGAATTGAAAGCATCGTCTCAGAAGAGCGGAGTCCTTTACCTCCCACGAGGTAGAGGGGAAAAACCATTGTCCATAGGTGCCCCCAAGAAGTTCCACTTAAAGAGAGAAGCATCAATGTATGTACCAAAGGGAACTTATGTGGCCCGAAAACCAGATGAACCCGTGATTATTGCACGCGTGCAACAAAAACCAATGTCAGATCCGTCCGCAGTACCCCGGAGCTACCAACGAACACTTGTTACGCGCAAAGGGAAAGAGATTGTGGGAAATTCATCCGAGAGTGTCCTAGGACAGAAGTACTTAAACACACAGGAGGTAAATAACGCCACACAAAGGCGTTTCCCGTCAAAGAAACCTGTAAGTGCTGAAGAGGCGGAGGTCTTTTTTCAAAAGATGCAAATGCCTGATTATGAGGTGATAGACCAACTGCGTAAATGCCCAGGAGCAGGTGTCGATGTTGTCCCTTCTAATGAAGTCTACTGGACATCAAAAGGTTTTGTTAAAAGCCTTGAATGAGGCGTATGTGCCTATTGAGACTTCATCCGAACAACTTGAAAGAATGACGGAGAGGTTCTTCGCAATCAATCAGATATCTTTCAGTAAAGCTGATTTGCCTTTGGAAGGTGCCGCCCACAATAAAGCTTTGCATTTGACTGTCAAAAGCGAAGGCTACTACATGAAAAGGGTCATGGTTGATGGGGGTTCGGGGGTGGACATATGCCCGCTTTCCACTTTAGGCCGCATAGGAATCGGAGCTGAAAGGATTCGGCCTAACAACATATGTGTGCGAGCTTTTGACGGTGTAAAAGAGACACCGTCGGAGAGATTGATGTAATTATGACCATCGGCCCGGTGGACTTCGAAGTGACATTCCAAGTTTTGGATATGGATACTTCTTACAATTTTCTTCTAGGGAGACCATGGATTCATGCGGCCGGAGCTGTGCCCTCTACCCTCCATCAGATGTTGAAATTTGAGCACAAGGGACAAGAGATCGTGATCCACGGGGAAGACGAACAATCAATTTATCGAGATCCGTCCATCCCCTACTTGGAAGCGGAAGTGGGAAGCGAAAACATTGTCTATCAAACTTTCGAGATTGTGTTGGCAGATCAACACGAAGAAGGGAACCCTCTCCCCCAACCTTTTTTGTCTAATGCCTCCATCATGGTGGCAAAAGAAATGATTAAACATGGCTTCCAGCCAGGAAAAGGTTTGGGAAAGTCCCTACAAGGAGTGCCGAAGCTGATAACTTTACCCGTAGCTGAAAAGTTCTTCGGAGTAGGCTTTCGCCCAACCCCCGAAGATGAGAGATGGGCCAACAAGAGAAAGGAGAAAGGATGGGTTCTGCCGCAACCATTGCCACATCTGTACCAAACTTTTTTCCGACCAAGGTACATTGAAGAAGAAGAAGACGAGGTCTTCACGGCGGAGGAAATTGAAGAAATATGCGGGGCCATGAGGCAAATACTCTATGATGTTAATATGGTCCAATCGGGAGAAGGAACAAGCACCGCTGAGGTGCTGTATGTGAGCCCTGAAGCTAAATTGAAAAATTGGAAAGCCACACCCTTCCCAATCAGGCGGGAGTTCTGGTAGATTTGTCCTGTCGTTTTTCCTTCATCACAAGTTACTTCAGGGACGTAGCTTGGATGTTTTTCTTTGTTTTCTTGTATTTTGGTTTCCCCAATGTAATTTTGTTTGTTTTCAGAAAATTCCAGGAAAACAAAATAAACATTTCCTCATTTTCGCACTCTTTCTAATTTTGTTATTTATTCTTCCTTTTCAGTTCTAATAATGTGCGGCTTTAAATAACATGACATGCTTGCGGAACTCATGCTCAAATCCGAACACGCCACCTAATCTGGAAATAATGAACCAAGAACCGGAATACGATGAAGACGAGGCTTTTAGGGAAATAAATCGAGAATTGGAACATTTCGAGAATAAACCTAAGCCAAACTTGAATGACACCGAACCGGTTAATTTGGGAACTAATGAAGAGGTCCGAGAGACCAAGATAAGCATCCACACAGATGAGAAAACACGAGATGCAATAATCCAACTCTTGTTTGAATTTAAAGACGTGTTTGCTTGGTCTTACGACGACATGCCAGGATTAGGAGCTGACCTAGTGGTGCACAAATTACCAATATACCCTGACTGTCGCCCGGTGCAACAAAAGCAAAGAAAGTTCAAGACTGACATCAGTGATAAAATCAAAGAAGAAATCACTAAGCAGTTGAAAACCGGGGTAATTCGAGTGGTACAATACACCACGTGGTTGGCTAATGTTGTGCCCGTGCCAAAGAAGGACGAAAAAACTCGAGTGTGTGTTGACTACCGAGATTTGAATAAAGCGAGTCCTAAAGATAACTTCCCTTTACCGAACATCCACATCCTTGTTGATAACTGTGCCAAACATGAGATACAGTCGTTTGTGGATTGTTATGCGGGATATCATCAAGTGTTGATGGATGAAGAGGACGCCGAGAAGACTGCTTTTACCACACCTTGGGGAACTTACTGTTACCGAGTCATGCCATTCGGCTTAAAAAACGCGGGAGCAACATACATGAGAGCTATGACTGCCATTTTCCACGACATGATGCATCGGGAAATAGAGGTGTACGTGGACGATGTGATCATCAAATCCAGAACTCAGGGCGATCATGTGCGAGACTTGAGGAAATTCTTTGAGAGGTTGCGGAAGTACGATTTGAAGTTGAATCCAGCCAAATGCGCTTTTGGAGTCCCGTCAGGTAAACTTTTGGGTTTCATAGTCGGTAGAAGAGGTATTGAATTAGATCCCACAAAGATAAAATCCATCTGGGATTTACCTCCTCCCAGAACAAAGAAAGATGTAATGAGTCTTCTAGGCCGACTGAACTACATCAGTAGGTTCATCGCTCGGTTGACTTCCACATGTGAACCCATATTCAAGTTGTTGAAGAAAGACGCTGCAATCAAATGGACAACTGAATGCCAAGAAGCTTTTGACAAGATCAAAGAATATTTGTCAAACCCTCCGGTCTTAGTCCCGCCAGAGCCAGGGAGACCTCTTTTCTTATATTTAACAGTCTTGGAAAACTCTTTTGGTTGTGTTCTCGGACAACGTGATGCGACGGAGAAAAAAGAGCAGGCGATTTACTACCTGAGCAAGAAATTCACTAGTTATGAGGTCAAGTACACTTTCCTGGAAAGAACGTGTTGTGCTTTAACTTGGGTCACTCAGAAATTGAGACACTACCTCCAAGCCCATACGACTCACCTCATTACTCGGTTGGATCCTTTGAAGTATATATTCCAGAAACCGATGCCCACCGGAAGATTGGCAAAGTGGCAAATCCTGCTCACTGAGTTTGACATAGTCTATGTCACTCGCACGGCAATGAAGGCCCAAGCATTGGCGGACCATTTGGCCGAGAACCCGATCGACGAAGAGTATCAACCATTGAATACCTACTTTCCTGATGAAGAGGTAAATACGACAGAAGTTGTTTCGGAAGACAGTCATGCTTGGAAAATGTTTTTCGATGGGGCGGTAAACGCTAAAGGTGTAGGGATTGGGGCAATCTTGATCTCTCCTGCTGGTCAGCATTACCCGGCCACGGCTAGGCTCCATTTCTTCTGCACGAACAATACGGCTGAGTATGAAGCTTGTATCATGGGCATGGACATGGCAATTGATCAGGGCGTCGAAGATTTGTTGATCATGGGAGATTTAGATCTAACTATCAAACAATCTCAAGGTGAATGGGAAACTCGGGACGTTAAACTCCTCCCTTACCGACAGCACGTGAATATTCTTGGCAAGCGATTTGCATCGATAGAATTCAGGTCTATCCCACGATGTCACAATGAACTAGCTGACGCACTTGCCACTTTAGCTTCAATGCTACCTTATCCGGGCAACGCCCATGTCAATCCCTTGGAAATTCAAATCAGGGAAACCCACGGTTATTGCAATGCAGTGGAAGAAGGACCAAGCGTCAAGCCATGATATTACGATATCAGGAGATTTCTGAAAATGCAAGAATACCCAGAACATGCTACTGGAGATCAAAAGAGGACCATTAGGAGACATGCAGGTGGTTTCTTTATGAGCGGCGAGGTCATGTATAAAAGAACCCCATATCTTAACCTTTTAAGGTGTGTTGATGCCGAAGAAGCAGGAAGAATCATGCACGAAGTACATGCAGGAGTATGCGGACCTCATATGAATGGGTATGTCTTAGCCAAGAAAATCTTTCGAGCGGGTTATTATTGGATGACCATGGAGAAAGATTGTTTCGGTTTTGTCCGAAAATGCCACCAATGCCAGGTACATGGAGATCTGATTCATGCACCTCCAACTGAGTTGCATCCTATGTCAGCACCGTGGCCATTTGTCGCTTGGGGAATGGATGTCATCGGCCCGATTGAGCCGAAAGCTTCGAATGGACACCGATTCATACTGGTGGCTATCGATTACTTCACAAAATTGGTCGAAGCCGTCACTCTCAAATCAGTCACCAAGAAAGCTGTGGTGGATTTTGTACACTCAAATCTTATCTGTCGTTTTGGTATACCCGCAACTATCATCACGGACAATGCTGCGAATTTGAACAGTCATTTGATGGAAGAAATATGCGAGCAATTCAAAATAACGCATAGGAACTCCACCCCTTATCGGTCCAAAGCCAATGGTGCCGTGGAAACAGCAAACAAAAACATTAAGAAGATTTTGAGAAAGACGATCCAAAGCTCTAGACAATGGCATGAACAATTACCGTTCGCTTTACTGGGATACCGTACTACAGGTACGCACATCGGTAGGAGCAACTCCATACCTGCTAGTCTATGGAACCGAGGCTGTGATACCGGCAGAGGTAGAAATTCCTTCACTTCGTACAATTGTTGAAGCAGAGATTGAAGACAGCGAGTGGGTTAAGACTCGATTGGAGCAATTAACTTTGATCGATGAAAAGCGAATGGCTGCAGGTCTGTCACGGACAACTGTACCAACAAAGAATGGCTCGTGCTTACAACAAAAAAGTACGACCGAGAAATTTTGAAGTAGGTTAGTTGGTTTTAAGACGCATTCTTCCACATCACGAGGAAGCGAAAGGAAAATTCGCTCCTAATTGGAAAGGACCATACATCATCAGGAAGATACTGCCAAGAGGAGCATTATACTTGGGAGACATGGAAGGAAAAGATCCTGAAACGGTTGTGAATGCAGATGCTGTGAAAAGGTATTATGTCTGAACTTGCTTCTATGAGGTCCTCACCAGTTGAAATGATTGAAGGCTTTATTTCCCGCTACCCAAACACTACCAACCCTTTTTGTAAACCCTTTGAGCCGGTTACCTTTCTTTGGCTACCCTCTTTGGAATCCAAACCAAACCAAACCAAAAAAAAAAAACAAAAAAACAAAAACAAAGTCCCTGAACTACGTTCTGACTTGATTCCGAAAGGATACGTAGGCAACCTCTCCCTGAGGTTCAGTCACACCAAACCAAAAATCCCAATTTCCCCAAAGTTGAAACTGGGGCAGATGATATTGTTGATTCGGTTTAAGATCCGTCAGGATGATTCCAAAGTTGTAATTTTGTCTACAATTCTTGTTACCCGAACCGAGTACAAGTCCTTCAAGATCGATTGGAAGTTGTGAAAACATCATTGTTGCGATCCGAGGTTCCTGGAATGAAAAGAAATAAAATGAGAAAGTCTTATTGGTGAAAACCTTCGGGCACCATAAGACGATGGAAGTAGAGAAATACAAAATGAGAGAGCCTGTTGGTAAAAACTCGCAAAGAGTGCTACCTGGCGATGGTAAGAAGAGAAATGAGAGAGGTCGATTGGCGAAAACCCGCAAAAGGGCGCTATCAACTGAAAAGTTTGTTTCACCACGAGAGGTCCTGGCACGGCTCTTTAGCTCGGAAATATAGACCCATTTTGGTTCACAAGAAAATGGGAGTTTTGTGACGATCAAGCATCTGGTCCGAGGAGCATGTCATGTTGGTTAAAGTCAGCATATACCTCAGATAAGTCCTTCTTTTCTCCCCCGAAAGGGGCTCCTCTATCTTTGATACGTTTTTCCGTTATTTGATTCATTCTTTTTCTTTGAATCCCTTTCGGTTTAATTTTAATTATGAAACTATTACAAAGGAAGGTGACAGGACCGGTTTTACAGGACTCCGCCTGGTAAAGAAGAAAAGAAAAACAGCCTCAGTGGTATATTGTTACAATCCACGATTGGATCGTAATGACCGATTGTTTCCAAAGAAAAGGAGTTTAGAAAGGAAACGGAAATCAAAGGCTAAGGTCTTAGAAGAGACAGAATAAGGCAGAAGGATAGAACCCACACGGAAAATCCTCATGGAATTCCGGGAATGAACCCGGTCAGTTTGAAAGGAAGTCACCCCAAAGACAATTGGTAGCAAACTTCTCAATGGAAATGGGGAAACGATCAAGCAATGAAGATAATCAAGGCCGCAAAATCAACCACTTTTTCAACTGATAAAATGTTCTTTGTTGAAAGCAGGTCTGTTTAATTGTGCGAGAAGAAGGTATAACTCAAATAAGTTGAAATACGCAAGCTTTGAAATGGCTTCGAAACAAGGAAAACGCATAAAAGGGTAAGTTTCTTTTTAGAGATTTATTTATACATTTGTTGATTGTTAAAAAGAAAGCCTAAAGAAGGCCCAAAAAGAAGAATAAAAGAAAAGAAAATGAAAACTCCGAAAAAAAGAATCAAATCATATTAGTCCAATATCTGTTTGGACCCCGGTCAGACAAACCGAGGGTCTTTCCGGCCAGAAAGCTGTGAAACGTTTCTTCCCGGTCAGAAAACCGAGGATCTCCCAGTCAGAAAACTGCGGAGCCATTTACTTTTACCCCGGCCAAAAAACCAAGGATTTGACGGCCAAAAAACAGTTAGATATTGTTTGAATTTCAGCCAGAAAGCCGTGAAACTTTTATCCCCGGTCAAAAAACCGAGGATCTCTCCCAGTCAGAAAACTGCGGAGCCATTTACTTTTACCCCGGCCAAAAAACCGAGGGTCTGACGGCCAAAAAACCATTAGATATTGTTTGAATTCCGGCCAGAAAGCCGTGAAACTTTTATCCTCGGTCAAAAAACGAGGATCTCTCCCAGTCAGAAAACTGCGGAGCCATTTACTTTTACCCCGGCCAAAAAATCGAGGATCTGACGGCCAAAAAACCGTTAGAAATTGTTTGAATTCCGGCCAAAAAGCCGTGAAACTTTTATCCCCGGTCCAAAACCGAGGATCTCCCCAGTCAGAAAACTGCGGAGCCATTTACTTTTTCCCCGGCCAAAAAACCGAGGATCTGACGGCCAAAAAACCGTTAGATATTGTTTGAATTCCGGCCAAAAAGACGTGAAACTTTTATCCCCGGTCAGAAAACCGAGGATCTCCTAGTCAGAAAACTACGGAGCCATTTACTTTTACCCCGGCCAAAAACCAGGATCTGACGGCCAAAAAACCGTTAGATATTGTTTGAATTCCGGCCAGAAAGCCGTGAAACTTTCATCCCGGTCAGAAAACCGAGGATCTCCCGGTCAGAAAACTGCGGAGCCATTTACTTTTACCCCGGCCAAAAAACCGAGGATCTGACGGTCAAAAAATCGTTAGATATTGTTTGAATTCCGGCCAGAAAGCCGTGAAACTCTTCTACAAAATCCCGGCCAGAAAGCCGTTGAACCTTTGTGAAACCATAATTTTCTTACCCAATACCAAAGAGTCTTTTAATTACTTTCTGTGTCACAACTAACTCACGAAATTTTCCTAGCAGAACTGGGGTAGAGAAATTTCGTTCGTTTGTTTGTTTTGTTGTCTAAATAGGTTTGACCTCAGGACGCAAGGATCGAGATAACCTACAAATGGGACATCAATCCAGAGTGAAGAAAAGAAGAAAAGAATCGAAAGAAAAGATTTCAAACGTTAACAAAGGCGCGAATTGCTCAAAGGTTGATTGAAGTAACAAGCTCCGCCGACTCCGTTTCACTCAATGTTACAGAAATAAACAAGCACGTACAGCTTGTGGAGCATCAAGATTTAGATCGAGGTCTACAGCAAATCAGCTAAGATTCAAGATCAAGTTTTCAAGATAATCATAGATAGGAATCTTGTAACTCATAGTCTGATAGCATAGCTAGTTCAGCTTTAATTTCTTTTGGTGTAATAAGGAGATCAGTAAGCAGTAAGCAGCAACATGCAGCAACAATAGCAACAGTAACAGCAAAGTGTCAGTCCACGGTAGTCCCAGCTACCAAAACTTCCCGAACTACATTGACCTGATTCCTGTTTAGCCCAGGATATGTAGGAGGCCTCTCGAAGCAAAGGCTCGGTCAAGATCTTTTCAAAATGCTTCACACGGAGTGCTCAAAACGGGCAAAAATCGCTCGTATTTGCTCATTATCTTTGCACGAAAACTCTTCATATTTCCGCGCAAAGAGGGGCAGCTGTGAGCACGTGATTTTTGCCCTGTATGAGAATTACTTCCAAAATTCAAAATAAAATAGTTTTGCATTGCGTGTGATTTTCTGTGAATTTTATGCCATTTCTTAATTATTTATTTGCATTCTTTTTCTATGCGTGTTATTTTTAAAATTAAGAAAATTCAAAAAAATATTGCGTTTGCATTCTTAGGATTTAACTCACAATTATAGGTAATCAAGTTTATTTGACCAAAATGGAAAATAACAAAAAATAGGTATTTTTGCATTTTTTCTATTTAGTATTTAATGTCCCAATTGTGTGATTTATATTTAATTAATATATAATTGTGTATGATAATTATTAGTATAACTTGATTAGTACTTTTATGATTTAATTTGATTTTTTTTTGTAGTATAGTTAGAATTTTTGTTTTAATAAATTAGGAAATAGATAATAAAAAGAAGAAGAAAGATTGGGAAAGGAAAAATTGGACCAAAATCCAGGCCCAATCCAATTACCCCTGTACACAGCCCAAATCCAGTTTTATCAGATCTCAACCGCTCACCCCAATCAATCCAACGGCCAAGATTAACCAAACCGATCCATCCCAAACCCGTCTCCCCCTTTACCCGGATCCATCCCCACCCGTTACTACCAAACGACCCCGTTTCAAGGATCAGGCTGATCACAGCCGTTAGATTTTTCTCATCCGACGGCTGGGATTAATCTATCCATTTTAATATCCCAAAACCCCCCAAAACACCAAAGACCCGTCTTATTCCCCATTTTCTCTAAACCCTAGAGACTCAATAGCCTCCGCCGCCTCCCAACACCGGAAATCGCCTTACGGCATTTCCGGTGGCCAAAGCATCTCCAATTTTACACCCCGGAATCCCCACAATCTCCTCTTCTCAAATCCCAAACCCCCCTGTCCTCAAATCTAACCGGAAACCAAAGAACCCCAAAATCGAAGTCCAAGAACCCTAAATTCAAATTAGGGATTTCTTCACGGGATTTTTCGGAGATTGAGGTCTAGTAGACCTTAATTGACGTGTTTTCACTTGGAAAACATTTCAATTAAGGTCCTTTAGACCTTGAATACCAAAGCCCAATCTTGGCCGAGTTCTCCATTTTTTGTTTTCAAGGTATTTTCTTTTCCTTTTCGTTTCGTTTCTTGTTTAATTGTATCTGACGTTTAGTTTGGTTATTCGTTTGTTGTTAGTTTTCCTCGAATGTCCTCAATTTCTGTTTTCTTCATCTATTTGGGACCTTTTATTTGGTCGACTTGCTTGCTTCTGATTATTGGTTATGAATGATGAAGTTATGAGATAAGAACTCGATTCGATACTTCGTCGAATAGCTAATTCTTCATTTTTGGATTGTTTTGGCCGAAAATTCCTTGATTCACCGTTTTGAGATTGTTTGTTTATCGATTGTACGTATCGTAATCGATTGATTGTTGTTTGAATGTTGGAATGCATATTCGCTTCGATTAATATCGTCAAATGATTGTGTTCTACATTTTTTGTTTGGTTGGCCGAGACTTGTCGAAATCATTGATTCGTCGATCAATTGTTATCAATCATGTGTTGCAATCAATTAGTCGGATGTTGACGATTGGTTTCATATTGTTACATTTTGGCCGAGAATCCTTGGAATCACTGTTTTATCAGTTTTTATTTGTTATCAATGATACATGTTGTGTTTAATTGAATGTTTGTCTAATCTCGTAGAAATGGTTGTGTGAAACCTCAGGCAGTGCTTTGTTTTGCTTTGAATTGAACTGTTCTGTTTAGTCGTATGATTCTGTTGATTAAGCTTAGGAAATATGGATTGGATATAGCTGTATTTCCAATGGGACTTTAAGGAATATAGCTGTAACTCTGATAGGTTTTTAAGGAGAAGATAGGTGTAATTCTGATAGGCTTCAGAAATGAAACTAACAACCAAGTTTCAAAGAGTGCAATGCACATGTAAAGGCTAGTGGAACCTGCTGGACAGCAGGTTATGACACTAATTTCTGCCCTTTCGGAGTTCTTTAATTAAAAAGCTATACTTATACAACTGAAAAGTGAAGAAAAGGTGAAATAGCATAAGCTGGACAGATCTAGAACTAAAAAGTAGAGCTGTTACTTTGGATCTCTAGGCTATAAAATGGAGAGGCACTCACTGGAAATGAGATACATACAGAGAGACACTAACTGAAAAACAAGAAAATACTCTCTGGAAAACACACTCACACTCTAAAAAAAACAGATTGAGAGCAAAAAAAACAGATACTAATTTGGAACCAGTTTTCTCCTCTTTCAAAAGATTAGTACAACAATGTTGAGTTGATAATCCTATCCCTTATCCCACTGTTACATTGGTTTAAGATCAGAAACAAGCTTTGAGTTCTTTCTTTGTTTTCTTTCCATATTTGAGGGTTCAACTTGTACTGAAGGTTTCTCTTGCGCTACTGGTGTTTATGTTGTGGTTGTCTGGCCTCATAAGATTGTCATTAGGGCTGCCTTCGATTCTTTGTTTGAGTTGAGCCATTTTCCCGGAATTTTCTGCTGTTTTGGCCACTGTTTTGCTGGATCTTTGCTGGGATTTTTGCTGCTGTTGTTTTGCTATCTGTTTGGGCTGCTATTGATCTACTTCATTTCTGTTGTCAAAAATCCAGGTACACATCTTTGGATTTGTCCATTCTTGTATCAAAAGTGAAATGAAAAGTTGTTCCTTGAATCCTTTTAGTTGAAGATGTTGCCTAAACGATCCTATTTAGTTAATTGTCAAGCTAAAACTGTTAGCAGAAAATAGATATTGTATAGCCATTTATTTAAAAGATTAGGAAATGCATGTAGTATTGTATGTCTACTTAGCTTTTGCCTCAGCATGTACGAATTGAAACAAAATCCGCTTGTATTGTTTATCATTGTAAACTTGGTTTATTTTGGACAATTGATAAAAATAGACATTAGTTTTCATTTATGCTTAATTAGTTCCTATTTTGTTAGTATATGTTTGAGACTCGTATAAGTTAGAACTAACCAATTCGGATTGGAATTCCTTCTGACATTTTATAAGCAATTGGTTAAAGTAGTCTAAGCATATTTAAAGTGTTAGTTTGATTAAGTTTAGCTATTAACATAAAATGTTTGGAAATCATTTCATAGTTTTCTTCATTTGATTCTCCCTTGGAATTTATTTGTACCTAAGCAAACAAGATAAGTTAGCCCGGGCTTTAGATGCCAATGTTAGGTCGATTTTAATCGCATAGTCTTGATCTCGCTAATTAGCATCGGATTAAGGATAGTAAACAATCTTACTTTTAATAATTGGATCAAGGTGAATTATTTCTATTTTGCATATTTTGATCGATTTTCCGTTAGTTTACATCTTGTCATTTAATGTCCAGCCATAAGTCAAAAGCTGGGAAATAATACATCATTCGGTACGATTCTTTAATTAGAAATAATTCTAAAGGATACGCTGTTTAAATAAATTGATTTTTTTTTGGTTTAATTTTACAATGGCTTTAAATCGGCAGATTTTCAAATAAGCAATCCGGAATATTTTTTTATTTATTCACCTATCTGTTAAAGTCCGAATCTATGTTATAATTAGTCTTTCTTTTGGTATGGTTTTCAAATTAATAGAGCGGTTTAAAGTTAATTAGAGCATATAATTTATAAGCATGTATAAAAATCAGGATATTTTAGCCATTTATAATAATTGAAGCGACCGTGCTAGAACCACGGGATTCGGGGGTGCCTAACACCTTCCCTCGGGTCAACATAATTCCTTAGGATTTCTGGTTCGCAGACTTCATTTGAAAAGTCCTAATTTTCCTCGATTCGGGATTTAAATAAATCGGTGACTTGGGACACCTTAATTTATTCCAAGTGGCGACTCTGAAATAAATAGAATAATCCCGTTTCGAATATTGTCACTTAAATTGGAAAAACTCCCTTGCGCTCCTACTCCCGGGTAGCGGGCGCGCCAAAAGGAGGTGTGACAAAAGGGAAGCTGAGTCTGTGGTTTATTAGACCTTTTGAGGTACTTCGAAGGATTAGGGAGGTGGCTTATGGGCTAGCCTTACCACCCAGTTTGTCGGGCGTGCATCTAGTATTTCATGTATCTATGCTCCAAAAGTATGTTGAGGATCTGTCTCATGAATTTGATTTTAGCATTGTACAATTGGATGATGATTTGACCTATGATGTGGAGCCAATGGTTATTTTGGGTCGTCATGTTCAAAAGTTGAGATCAAAGGATATAGCTTCGATAAAGGTATAGTGGAGAGGTCAGCCCGTGGAGGAGGCTACTTCGGAGATCGAGCGGGAGATGTGGAGCATATATTCTCACCTGTTTGAGGCTCCAAGTATGTTTCTTGACCCACTCGAGGACTAGTGTTTGTTTTAGTTGGGGAGGATGTGATGACCCGACCCATCATCACGTGAGTTACCACCCTGTTTTCCCCATTTTGTACTTCCTTATGTTTCATTATAGGATTCTTGGGTGAATGAGTTGAATTGGATTGGTTTTAGATGGAAATGAGACATTTAGCCTCTTAAAGGAAGGCTTATTTTAGAAATGTCAACCGGATGTTGATTATTGAGTTAGAGGGTTTGGATGTAATTCCCGGTGATTCGGTTAGCTTCGGGGTTTGATTTGTGACTTTGGAGTGTGATCAAAATTGAATTTGGAGGTCCGGCATCGAATTAGGCTTGCATTGGCGAAGTTAGTATTTTGGCGAATTCTGATTGATAGGTGAGCTTTTGATCCGAAGGTCGAAATGGGATTCAGAGAGTTGATGTAGCTTTGTTAGGTGATTTTGGATGTGTGTGCAAAATTTTAGATCATTCGGAGGTGTTTGGTCGGGTTTTTGATCAAATGCGTAATTCAAAAGTTTTGGAAGAACTTTGGCTTGAATACGATGTAATTTGAGGGTTTTGGTGTTATTTGTGGTGTTTAGATGATTAGAGCAAGTTTCAATGATGTTTTAGAATGGTTTGGCACTTTTGGTTGAGGTCTTGAGGGCCGCGAGGTGATTTCAGAAGGCCAATGGGATGAATTTTGGACTGATGAGATTTTTGTGTAACTGGTTTCTGGTATGTCCGCAACTACGGAAAAGGAACTGTAGATACGGTTGTGGAGGTGCGAAAGGAAGGTTCGCCAGTACGAGTTCTTGGAAGGTTTGCTATTTCCGCAGGTGCGAGCTTGGGGCCGCATCTACGATGCTGCAAATGCAGTAGAATAGTCGCAGAAGCGAATTGATGTGCCCTTGGTATTTCCGCTTAAGCGGAGATGTATCCGTAGAAGCGGGATCCGCAAATGCGAAAGGGTGACCACAGAAGCGGTCATGGACTTAATGAAGATCCGTAGAAGCGGATGTATAACCGCAAAAGCTATAGCCGCAAATGCGGTAAAGGAACCGCAAATGCGAAAATCACTATTTAGAGAAGGGTTTTAAAGCTCATTTTCATTTCTGTGAGCTTAAGTTTAATTCCACCATTTTTGATCGACCTTGAGAACTCTTGGACAGAAATTGAAGGGGATTTTCACTAGGTCTGATTGGAGGTGAGTTCTTTGGTCTAAACACATGATTTAATGGTAGAAACATGGAAATTTGTGAAAATTAATCAAAAGAGGGTAAAGCTAAGGCTTGAAAATTTGGTATTTCAAAGTATAATTGAGGTGTCAAATGGACTCCAATTTCGGTAATTTTAATATGTATAGACTCGTGGCGAGATAAGAAATTCGGTGATGTTAATTTTTTTATTTTTTGAGAAGTTGGCCCAGGGCTAGGGTTTTGCCAATTTCGAGAATTTCAATATTTTTCGAGTCTTTTCTATTGGGTTATGTTCCCTTAGCCTATTGTGACCTATTCGTTGTGGTTTTGATCAAATTCGACGCTCGAGGAGGTCGATTTGTGAGGCAAACACATAGCGAGCTAGGATTCTGGCCGGCTTGAGGTGATTAATGATATTAAATGGTATCCTGAGGGTTTGAAACCCCAGATTTGCACAATATAGTGCTATATTGAGGTGAAACACACGCTCAATGACGAGTGCAGGGTTGTTTACTAGTGGGGATTGTGACCTGGTCCATCATGTTGATATTTTCCACGTATTTGACTGAGTTGTTTTGTTTATCATCATGATTTGGGGTAGTTGCCATGTTTGGGGCATCGTACCGTCATGCAGAACCCTTAGGGATATTATAACTGATTTTCCCTCAATTTTCTTATTGAAAAATCACATCCTTAGTCATATTACTATTTGTTTAAAATAATGTGAACCACTTTTATGAGTGTTAACCCTATTGAGGGAAACATGTGGGTTGAGATCCCTACCTTATACTATTATGTCAAAGAATGACTGAGAGGGGTTGAGAACCCAATAGTGAGGATGTTATATATATATATATATATATATATATATATATATATATATATATATATATATATATATATATATATATATATATATTATGGATCGGGCTGCACACCGCAGCAAATACTTATATGGATCGAGCTACATACCGAGACAGTTATTTATGTGGATCGGGCTGCACACCGCAACAATATTGTGCTTGGTCTGTAGGAGCCCTTCCGGAGTCTGCACCCTGCATCGAGGTAAGAACCAGGCTGCATGTCGCAAGAGTTATTCTATGATATTATTCTGAGTATGATCTGAAAGAGATTGAGCCCGAGAAGTTGTTATTGTGTTGAGCAGTTGATACAGGGCCCAAGGGGAGGTGTTAATATTTATTTCTTAAATGTTGTTTTACCTGATTCACTTGCTTATAAACAGATATTTCATTTGACCTTCTACTGATTTTACTGCTTTAAGTAATTTACTGGCTGAAATAGAACTACCTTGTGCTATTATGTGTTTTCTTATCTTCGGTTATTATTTATTATTATTATTATTACTCACTGGATCAGAGTACTCACATTACTCCCAGCACCATGCGTGCAGATTGAGGTTTAGCAGAGTCTGCACCTGAGCACTGGCATCATTCCTAGATCAGGCTGCGAGATAGAAGCATCGAGGTAGCTGTTGGCGTCCACAGTCCCTTGACTCCCCTATTTTTATGCTATTTCAGTTATTCCAGACTTTGTATCAGATATTCTGTTTAGTAGACTTATAGCAACTCTGTAGTAGCTCATGACTTGTGACACCCCGGTTTGGGCTTTGTCAGGTTGGTTTCCTTCAGATTATCAATGTTTTCCGCATTGTGATTGTTTAATACGCATTTTGGAATTATAAATGTTAATTAATTGCTTAAAGAGGTGTTGGCATTGTTCTGACTAGCCTTGTCTTCACAAGAGGTGCCATCACGGTCGGGTTTGGGATTTGGGTCGTGACAATACTGATATAATTAGATGCAAAATTTGAAAACATGATTTTAAATATAAGACTAGAGGAATTTTGGGGGGGAGGGGGGCTGAGACCCCTAGTACTGGAGGACTTATGAAATATGATAAAATGAAGGATCGTGAGAAGTTTGAAAAAATGATTGCTTTGGGTTGTCCACCGTTTTCTTTTGTTTCTTCATTATATCTTATTATATATATTCAAAGGACTTATAATCTTTTATTTAAAGGTATCCCTAGAGGTATTTGTAGATCCGATATCTTTACACTCCATGTACAATATCAGACATACATATGTTATTTGTTTGACCACCTTCCTTGTAGAGTTTCAGTGAATGATCAATAAAGCTTATTTTAAATATCGAACATGGTAGTTTCATGTTTCTATCATTTTTATATGGTGATCAATGACATGATTTAGAATTTATAATCTAAGGGTTCTATTTTTAAAATTTTTAGTATTGAACTCATTATATGATTAAAGTCTCTAGCTTATTGATATTGGCCGTGCTGTTATTGAAAATAATTATTTGACAATTACACATGTCATTGGATAGATGATAATTATTGTTTGAAAAAATGTATTATCTCTTTTAAGTATGATGAAGATTACAGTCATACTGGTATTTTTATAAGTACTACTATTTGAGAACTTGTTGTATTTTATCTTAATAAAAAAGTATTGTGTATGTCTTTTGATAATGCTTCTAACTGTAATGACCTGATTGGTCATTTTTAGCCCTAGCACGTTGTTCAGTAGTTTAAGACCATGAGCAACTTCATTTCAAGTGTTATGACTTGTACGCATGATCAAAATAGAATTTTGAGAAGTTCGGAGTTGATTTGGGAAGAGAATTCTCATTTCGGAAGCTTAAAGTTGAAAGAATTAACTATGATGGGTGTTTTAAGTAAACGACATCAGAGTCAGGATATGAAGGTTCCAGTAGGTTTGTATGATGATTTCACTTGGGTGTATGCTCGATTTAGGTTTTGATAACTCGGGAGCATTTTGGTGCCTATTGTGGAAGTTAGCATTTTAGAAGAAATTTCATAAGTTTGGATTGAAGTGCATTTTAGTGTTATCGATGTCCTTAATGGGATTTCGAGTCTATGAATAGCTCCATATGCTGATTTTGGAGTTGGGAGCGTGATCGAAAGTGAATTTGGAGGCCCGTAAGTCATTTTGGAGTCATTAAACTAAAGATAGAAATATGAAGGTTTTTGAGAAGTTTGACCAGAAGCGGACCTTCTGATATCGGGGTCGGAATCAGATTTCGGAAGTTGGAGTAGGTCTTTAATGTCGAATATGACTTGTCTTCAAAATTTAGGGTCAATGTGACGTGATTTGATAGGTTTAAATATCGAAAGTAGAAGTTTGAATTTCTAAAGTTCATTAAGCTTGAATTGGAGGTTGATTAATGATTTTAGCATTGGTTGATATGATTTGAGGCGTCGAGAAGGTCCATAATATGTTTAGGGACTTGCTGGTATGATTTGTTGGGTTCCCGAGGGCCTCGGGTGGATTTCGGGTGGTTAAGTGATTGAATTTGGGTAAAAAGCTACTACTGGTTGCTGGTATCTGGTTTCCTTCTTCGCGAACGTGAATGGGGTCTCGTGAACGCAAAGAGAAATGTGGGAGGCTGCTGGATTTGGACTTCACGAATGTGAAGAGGAAATCACAAATGCGAAGGGGTGGGCTGAGCTACTATGCGAACACGTGGGAGAGATCGCGAACGCGTAGAAGGAAAAGCTGCGCCTGGGGTCTTTGGCCTACACGAATGCGAGGCATGTTTCGTGAACGTTTAGGTTCTGAGAAGCTAACCTTCACAAATGTGAGAACTTAGACACGAATGCGATGAGGAAATTTGGGGTTGAAGCAGGTTCTAGGCAGTGTTCTTTTAAATATCGGGTATTGGCTCATTTCCATTGTATTTCTTCCGTGGGAGCCGATTTTGGAGCAACTTTGGAGTTTCATTATCGTTACCAAGCATGATGTAAGTAATATCTACTGGTTTTGAGTTAAATACAAAGTTTATATATGGATTTAGACATTGAAATTTGTAGAAAACTTAGGGTTTGAGGGAAAACCTAGAAAAATAGTATTCTTGGATTTTGACCACGATTTTTGGTATGGAATTCAGAGAAAATTATATATTTGAGTTCATAAAGCTTTGGGTAAACTTATTCTTCGAAAATTTTGGAACTCCGAGCACGTCGGCTTGAGGGCCTTTTTGTCAACTTTTTGATCGGGGTTAGAAATTGTTATAAATTGGATTAACACGAGTAGTTTATTGTATATTTTCATAGTCATTGGCTAGTTTTGGAGCACTGTGCATAAATTAGAGTCTTAGAAAGGGCATGGAATGTTGGTTGTGGATCTTCGGAGAAAGATGAATCTCCTTTCTAACCTTGTAAGAGGGAATTGTCCCCATAGGTGAATTAATTAGTTATTTGCTCCTATTTGTGGGGGCTACATATGCACGAGGTGATGAGAGTCAATGTGTAGCTACTATTATGCTGTTGTCTGCATAGTTAGGACCCAAAAGCATGTTATACTTCGATTATTTGTGAACCTATTGATAGCTTGAATTGCTTAAATCACATCGAATTAGTAAATTAATTTCTAAACAAATAAAACTTCATTCTGCTTAAATGGTTAAAAGAGGAGTGTTTTCATTGGATAATTACTCCGTGTAGACTTTTTGATTGCCTGTCTATGTTTTTATTTTGGAACGGGCTGTAAGCCTCGGAAGATTAAATAGATGCTTCTATGGTTCGCGTTGTTCGACCCTCGGTAGTGCACACTTTATTTTCTGTTGGATCCGACTGTATGTCCTCGGCATGATTTGTGCATGCTTGTATTGCTGCCTTGAACTTATTAAAGTTGTTATTGCCTCTTCATGGCATGAGAATAATTGGATAATAATGAAAAGGAATTTGGGAAATTTCCTACAGAAGAATTAATTATTTACTTGTTTCCTTCTATTGGATTAAAATCATGTTTATAGAAATCCATGATTTAATGTATTATTGACATCATTATTGGATCACTAGTAAGGGTCGAAGTCGACCATCTCGATTCTACTTCTTCGAGATTAGACGGGATACTCATTGAGTACAAGTTGTTTTCGTACTCATACTACACTTCTGTGCATTTTTGTTGCACATGTATATTTAACTCTAGTGGCCTACTGGCGGTAGCATCATGATTTATACAGAGACTTAGGTGAGCTGCACTTATCGAGGCAACCCATATCAAGCAGAGTCTCTTTCATTAATCTATAATTATTTTCTGTCCAAAATTATGTTTTGGACAATTGTTGTATTTTTTTCCCTTAGTAAATGCTTATGCACTTGTGACACCGGGTTTTAGAATGGTTTTGAAATATTTTGTATTAATTTCTTATTATTTAATTCGAATTGAAGTGATTATCTTGTTATTTATAAAAATTGAAGGAAAATCATAGTTTTCAAAATTGCTAAAATGAGAACTTCTTCAAGTAATTTGGTTGGCTTGCCTGACAGTAGTGTGCGACGCCATCACGACCCTTAGTGGATTTTGGGTCGTGACAACATGGTATTGGAGCACTAGATTCCTAGGGTCTCACGAGTCATGAGCAAGTCTAATAGAGTCACGGATCGGTACAGAGACGTCTGTACTTATCCTCGGGAGGCTACATGATTTTTAGGAGTACTTCCCTTCTTGATTGCGCGATTTGATCCTTGGAGGCGTATGCCTTTAATACATTCCTACTCAATCATATGCGATGTGAATCGATTGTTATAAATCGAGAATTAAAGAACTGTAATGCTACTACAGATGTGGTGCGGGACGCACTATAAATGATCGAATTATTATTGTCGCTTTATAGAAGGATAATTTATTGTTTCATCTTAGTAGCGGTACTTCTAAGAGTCCTGAGACTAGGCACAAGTTTCCATGATGCTTATGAATGATTGTTCCGCAGTTGTGATAGTGAATTACTTGACAAGAGGTTTACTCAGTGTATAATTAAGAGATTAACTATTTTATTTCCGGTAGGGGAAAGGCAATCAGACTATTAATGGTCAGATATGGGCTGGTAGAGTAATAAGACTTGGTATTTTCAAGCGTGGTGGAGCTTTCTTCTACTATGGGTGTCACGACCCGAATTTTTCCCCAACATCGGGATCGTGATGGCGCCTACTCGTGGTAGCTAGGCAAGCCACTGTATTCATACTATCCTGTTTTTAACACAATTTTTAATTAAATAAATGCGGAATACTTTATCGAAATAGAAATAACTGATTACAAAGTGAAAATCATACTGAAATCCTCTACCCAAGACGTGGAGTCACCAACTCACGAACTACTATGGAATACTACACATAAAAGTCTGAAGGAAATATAACATAATTCCGTTTGTCTCGGAACAAAGAGACTACAACTAATAACATAAATAAAGAGAGAGACGCCGGGCCTGCGGACGTCCGCAAGCTACCTCGGTCTCAAATATGATCAACTCCCACGCAATCTATTTACTGCTGCTGTTGCTCCTGATCGTAACCTGGACCTGTGCAAAAACGCACAGAAGTGTAGTATCAGCACAACCGACCCCATGTGCTAGTAAGTGCCTGGCCTATCCCGGCGAAGTAGTGACAAGCCTAGGACCAGACACCCACATAAACCTGTGCAATTCAATATATATGTATACCACAGGATAACAAGAAATAACCAGGTATTAACACAATAAGAAATATTTCAACGAATTCAACAATTAACAACAGTTAATAAATTCACAAGGAAAAACAAAGTATAATGGAAACACAAGTAATATCAAGTCAATAAAGTACATGGCATCACCCTTCGTGCTTTTACTCTCATCCTCACCAAATAAGCAAATAAAGTACATGGCATCACCCTTCGTGCTTTTACTCTCATCCTCACACCCATAGTACGGTATGATCCTTCGTACATGGTTCAATAATAGGGCACGGCATGATCCTTCGTGCATAAATAAATAAACATGGCACGGCATTAACCTTCGTGCATAAATAAATAAACATGGCATGGCATCACCCTTCGTGCATTATCACTCTTTCTCACCCAAATAACAATCACAGTTAAGGCAAAGCAAGAAGCAGTAATTCATAAACTGTCCTAACAAGGGCAATCAATAATCATATTCACAACAAGTCCCGACAAGGGAGAACAATAACAATTCATCTGTAATATATCTCAAATTATCATTTTCCAACGACTCACGGTCATACTAGATGCCAGTGTATGGATGCTCGTCACCACAGCCCATACACCGCACTCGATCACATAACACATAACACATAATCCTATTCCCTCAAGCTAGGATAGAATAAACACTTACCTCGAAAGTTCACGAACGATTCAATCCGTAGCAATGCCTTTTCCTTTCGAATTTGACTCCAATCCAATCGTATCTATACACAATTGATTCAATATCATCAATTCTACTTAACAAACTAGTTCATATTGCTAAATATGATTTTTACAATATTCTTCCCGGAATAGTAAAAATCGACCCCGGGCCCACATAATCGAAACTCAAGTTTCGAACCAAAATAAGTTCACCCAATCTACCATGAGTTCAAATATACAATTTGTTCTTAAGTTCGACTCCAAAACAAGGTCTAAATCGCAAAATCTTTGAAAGCCCTAACTATACCCATTTCTCAAATTTTCAACCAATTTACACATGTTTAAGCCTAAGGATTTGATTGATGTTGATGAAAAATGAAGAAGACGAGTTAACAATACTTACCCAATGAACTTTGATGAAGAAATGCCTCAAAAATCGCCTAAGAGCTGTGGAGAAGAAAGGATTTTGTGAAAATGGGATAAAATCCCGTAAGTGTTCTGTTTTGGGGTATTAAATCATTGGGCGAAATTTTACTCTATGCGATCGCAGGGCCTGTGATGCGATCGCATAGAAGAAAAATGGGGACAACAAAATTACTCTATGCGATCGCGGAGGTCCTATGCGATCGCATAGAAGGAAAATGGATGAACTGAAATTACTCTATGCGATTGCAGGGAATGGTATGCGATCGCATAGAAGGAAATTCTAGGCCTCAGTCTTACTCTATGCGATCGCGAAGGATAGTATGCGATCGCATAGGAGGAAAAGTGGAAGTTATGCGATCGCATGGGCTCTATTGCGATCGCACGGAAGGATTTTTGGGACCTCTGATCTTTGCTCTATGCGATCGCAGCTACACCTATGCGATCGCATAGAAGAAAATCTCTGTGCAAAAATTGCAGAGTTTCTGCTGCAATTTTCAAGTTCAAAACCATCCCGTTACCTATCCGAAACTCACCCGAGCCCTCGGGGATTCAAACCAAGTATGTACACCGACTCAAAAACATCATACGAACTTGCTCGCGCGATCAAATCACCAAAATAACATCAAAATCAAGGAATTGAGCCTTAAATCTCAAGAATTCTTTAAAATTTCATAATTTCCAAAATTTCCAATTTAAGGCCGAAACACGTCAAACGACGTCCGTTTTCAACCAAACTTTACAGGAAGCGCTTAACCAATATATATGACATGTACCGGGCGTCGGAACCAAAATACGAGCCCGATACCAGTACTTTTTAATCAAAATTCAGTTTCATTTTCCTTAAACATTTTCAGAAAACAATTTAACGGAAAAATTCTTTTACCGGGGTTCTAGACCTCGGATTTCAATTCCGGGCATATGCCCAAGTTCCATATTTTTCTACGGATTTTCTGAGACAGTCAAATCACGGATCCGGGTCCGTTTACCAAAAATGTTGACCAAAGTCATTCATATCAATATTAATATCAAAATTCTTCAACTTTTTCACATATTTCACATATTTCAACATAAATATTTTCCAGCCTTTGTGCCCGGACTGTGCACGCAAATCGAGGCAACTATAAATGAGGTTTTCAAGACCTCAAAAGCTCGGAATGATTAATAAAACAAGTGATGACCCTTTGGGTCGTCACAATGGGGTAGTTGTTCTAATTGAATGTACTAAGTTTGTTGGTGTTATGATCATCTACGATTCACCCTTGGGGAAAGATATTGTGAAATAGTATTGGAGATACAACTGTCACATACCGTAGGGGTGTGGTGGTTTAGGATCGAATCAGTATTTCTAATGTTGACAGTTCGAGAAAGATGACCTTCAGAAAGGTTTAAAGTTAGCAGCACTTGTGGGTTCAAGTGCCACGAAGATAGATTCTAATTAAGGCAAGAACTAAACAGCAAAATATAAGGAAGGACATGTGGGAAGTGTCAGGCGGTGACTAAATATTCTAGAAGGCCAAGTGCAAGAAGCTTAGGTAGAGTAGTCGATTAAAGGGATGAGTTCCGCCAAAGTGGGGGAGCGGCAGGGTTGCATATGGGCATTGTGGTAGGATGACTATGCACCTTAAGAAGAGTTTGGAGTGATTTGAGAATGTTTGGGATTGGTTATTGAGGGCTACATATTTAATTTGGAGTATGGGCTATTATGCGGACGAATATTTGATATAACGGGAAGGAGATGCTTGAATGAAAGAGGGTACAACATAACCTTGAATGGAAAGAATGTTGCCATATATTTAATTAATGTCCACAAGGGGCAAATGGACTTGTGCAGCTGGAGAGTGAGCTTGAACTTAGGATGGGTAATTGATGTCTTAGTGATTGTACGCCGTGCAGCAGCATTGGAAGTTGTCGTGGAGTGATTTCTGCAGGTGGTTATTCTTGTGAGCAGGTTAGCGGTCGCGTGGTTGGGGGGCTTCTACAAAGAAATCTATTGGATATATAGCAAAGGGATCAGTCGTGTAAAGGTTGTTGATGATTCATGGTATAGGGATTTCTACACCAAGATATCGAGAATTTTGGCAGTTTATTGCGCAAGGTAATTTCAATAAGAGAATAAGAATCCGGGTGAACACCAGAGTTGTGTAATAACGGATTTGAGCTAAGTGGGAGAGTCCAACCGTCTATGATTGGGTTGCATGGTTAACTACTTGCGGGGTTTCTGGTTATTAGCATATGGATGGGCTTTTATAGCTATGGGAATGGACCATAAGTGGCAAATTGAGCAGGGAATTATTAAAGGTGTGCTATGGTTAGCCTTATTGAGTTATGTTCAGATTTGGAAAGGATTCAAGATTCATTTTTTGTATAGATGCGGGTTCTAAGGGAAGTGATTCGGCCGGGTGCTTCACCGAGAAGGTATTCTTGTGATAGAAGATTCGAGGAGTTTATTATATTCAGGGCCAAGTCAGAGTGGGTCACTCTCAATAACGGTTCTAGTTGATTCAAAGGGGAAAAGTGTGGTGCTTAATGATTGCAAGACTATAGGTACTGTCACACCTCATTTTTTCTTACCTACTGAAAGAGCCTATTTACTACACCCCGGGAAGGGATATAGTAAAACGGAAGGAGTTTTTACAATCTAAGGACTGTCGGAACGGGATTTACTTATTTTGTTTCAAAGTCGCCACTTGGGAGATTAATGGTGTCCCAAGTCACCGGTTGAATCCCGAACAGAGGAAAGTTTGACTCTGCTACAGTCTGCGAACTAGAAATTCAGATAAGGAATTCTATTAATCCGGGAGAAGGTGTTAGGCACTCCCAAATTCTGTGGTTCTAGCACAGTCGCTCAACAATTGTATTTGTTTTTATCTAATTTCTATATATGTTCCATTTTTATGTGCATTATATAATTAACCGCTTTTATTTAATTTTTATAAGAATTGCAACGTTGTGAAAATGTATTTTAGACCACACCGTACCAGTACACCTATGGCCTTTAACACATTTCGACTTCGTTGAGATTTTGATTTGGGTCACATAAATGTGTACCCGTATTAGAAAGGTAATGTTATTACAAATCGTGCCTAAAGTATCTACGTCTATGTTAATTTTGAGAAAGACCGTTAAATTTTCTCAACGGTCCTTCCAAATCTAAGTAGTATTGTAAACAATTATTGAGGGCCCCGCGATTATATATTTAATTTGGCGAGGCTCATCTCATCTTATTATCAAAAGTTATGCCTAAAGTAACTAAAGTTTCTATGGTTTTGTATCTAAAAAGAAAGAAACTTCTCGTTAATTATTTCAGAATTATTTGAACACTTATTTTTATTGACCAACCATTACAAGGAATGAATTTCATTTTGTAAGGACTGAACTACTAAATGGAAATACGGGCTAAATTTTTTGTAGTCCAAACTCAACCAATGAGTTGGACTATCAGTGACTAAACGACCCAATAAATCAGGCCTTACGACAACTTCAACCATTAAAGACTGGGATCGAATCTAGTAGGCTGAAATGCATTCCAAATGACATTCAAAAGCCCATAATCACTAAAGAGCATACATTCAAAACTCACCCAATCATATGCTTATTTATGACAAAAGGAAACGTCATTGAGAACTAATATTTACAGTCGTTTACACACACTACTAGTTTGTTAAACGTGAGTGAAAGTTATTAAACTAACTGTGATGACCCGGCACGTCATTACGAGAATGACCACCCCGTTACCCCTTCATTTATGTGTTTCATGTTTCTATATATGTGTTAGAATCTATCAAGTGAGTTAGGAGTGATTCTGGTTAAAAATGAGGCATATAGCCTTTTGTAATGAAGCTTGTTTATGAAAAGTCAACCCGCAGTTGACTATATGGATAGATGGCTCGAAATCAAATTCTTATCATTTGGTTAGTTCCGGGAGGTGATTTGTGACTTAGAAGAACGATCAGAATAGAATTTGGAGGTTCGGCGTAGAAAATGGATAGAAGTTTCCATGTTATATTAGTGTGGTATGGTATATGCGATGTGTTATGGAAAGTTGATAATGGCATGTTCAAGGTTTTTGAGATTAGTTCATAATATATGGGAAGTCATTAAAATTATTGAACATCACGGGTAGCTGCAGGTGATTTAAGAATCGATCTATATGGTGTCCCAAGATCATATCAAAAATGGTACCGCTATTCTAGTGATTTGGCAGGGTATATGGTAAAAAAGGACAAGGTAATGTAAACTGATAATACCTAGTGGTATGGTGGTATTCTCTTGTTTGATCGACTGTGATGATTCAGTTATTGATGGCATAGGGAAATTTCTGAATGACCTTCATGGTATGAATGGATGCTTGATGTGTGTTTTGTATTCGTACAGTGGAGTGTGGAATCAGGCTTAGTGATTCATATGTTATGTATGTGTTGGAGACTAGAAGTTCTCGTAATCCGCCTATGCAGTGGTTGTATATCGTATGTATCAGCACCGTTTAGCGGTCATTGGATAGCGGCTCTTTCTTTGCTTGATATGATGAATTTGGGCTAGGATATTTGTGTAAGGCCCCGTAAAAAAAAAAATTTTGTGCATAAAACATAGTAGCTGTGGTGTCATGGTCCGAATAATGTGTTAGGAATGCGTAGAATAAGCTCGCCGCGGTTCGGACCCTTGGTAGTGATTTAAGTTTCAAAAATGTAAAGAATTAATTTTTCCGAAAAGTGTCAAATATGCGGTCAAGAATGCGACCGCAAACCTGTTATGCGGACCGCATTCTTGCCGCAAAACGTTCCGGAAAGTCCCCCCAAAATCGTGTCAATAATGCGGTCGAAATGCGATCGCATAGTGAATCTGCGATCCACTTTGCGACCGCAGATCAGGAATGCGGACCGCATAATGGTCGCATTCCGTAACAGAGCTGGAGTAATTTTTGAGGCCATTCTGCGGTCACTATGCGGACCGCATGTTGATTCGGCGGTCGCAAAGTGCACCGCAGATTTGCCCCGGCCCAGATTTTTGTAACATTTTTACCCGATCTCTTCTTTAATATAACACCTTTCTTCTTCATTTTATCATATCATCTTACCAAAATTAGAGAGAGAAGGGAGGGTTTTTAGAGAGAGAAATCTTTCATCTTCAAAGATTGTTCCAACCACTTAATTCCAAGGGATCCTAGGGCAAGGATTCAACTTCCCCAATCTTTTCAAGGTAAAAACCCTAACTATTTTATTTGATTTTCAGTTTAAAATCGGGTAAGGAGAGGTTTGCATATAATAGCTTTTGAAAATAGAATTTTTACACTCATGCACGATTATTGAACTTGATTTCTAGTAAAAAGAAGTGAGTAGAAGTAAGAGTCTTCAAGAACAAGGTTGGCAAGAGTAGGATATCTTGGGTAAGCATAAAGTAGGAAGAAAAATCATCACCGGGTATGTATGGCTAACTTTGATTCTTGTGAAATCGCCTATATGTGTGAAAATTGCTTGGTTAATGTTAATTTCACAAATTGTGTGAAATTCTCGATGTTGTTGTTTGGATATTCAAAGTTGTTGTTGAAATATGAGCGATGTGGTATGGAATATGAACCGAAAGTTAAATGAGAGTTGAATTGGGTAAAGAATTGTGAAATATGATTATGATGGCCTATATGGCACCTTTTGGAAAAGAAATGAAACACTTGAGAATTTGTTATTGTGGAAAGAGACGAAGCACTTGAATTGTGGAAAATTGTTGAACATACTTGTGTGAATATTTTTGATTATGGAAATATTGTAACATGGTTGTGAAATTGATTTGAAAAATAATTGAGAACATGAAACAATGTGCACGTTGCTTATTTGAACTTGTTGAAGTTGTGTGTAGTACCTTATCTGCTGTTTGAAATTGTTGTGTTTTAAACTATAAGGCGGGGTCGTGTTGTGTGCCGCAACGTGAGGAAATAAGGTGTGGGTTGGGGTGATAAGGGTGGCCGAGGTAATAAGGGTGGTCGGGGGCAATAAGGATGGAAAGCGATCGAAATCGCTATTGAAAATTGATACAAAAATCAATAATGTGAAATTGTGAAAGGAGACAACAGCAGGAGAGTTTGCAACCTGTGGGGCACCGATTGCCCCTTTGTTTGACTACTTGTGCTTTACGTGATTGATTGGTTATTGTTAAATTGGTTGATCGTAGAAAGTGCTTTGTGTGAGAATTATTTGAAATGAGGAAAATGTGGAAACATGGTTGGCTGGCTTAATTAATTGTTGATGTAATTCAATGGCTTGAGTTTACTTGGGACAAAGTTTGTCCATACATACCAGTACAATTCAAGTGTACTGATGTCTCTTTTGATGGGGGCGCTACATTCCTTTTATGATTGTAGGTGGATCAGTAGCAGGCACTTCAGCTCATCGGCAGTAGTATCCTTCTCCTTCCACTGCCCGTTTTGGTGAGCCCCTTTCTTTCTCGGGGCCCTGTGTGGTTCATGCCACCTTTGTTAAGATTTCATTTTGGTTTTGTAAGGTATAGCCGGAGCCTTGTTATCGGCAAGTATTTTATTCCCTTTTGTATCCTAGAGGCTCCATAGACATGTAAACTGTGGGATTGTGGCCTATGTATATGTATGGGGCATTGTAAATATAAATTATGAACTTGTTAGTGAATCAATCACATGGTTATGTTTATGCATTATGAAATCAGTCATTATTGGTAAAATATTTGGTCAATGAGAAAAAATCAACACAGGGGTAACGCGTGGGAATGAAAGGCACCCAGGTCCGCTTGACTGGGGCAACCCGGTCAGGCGCCGGTCATGTCCCTCGATTTGGGGCGTGACAAACTTGGTATCAGAGCCTAAGGTTTTAAAGTGTCCTAGGATGTCTCGGAGCCGTGTCTAGTAGTGCCCTTCTTATAGGTGTGTTGTCGACCACATCATATAAGTAGGGGGCTGCACGGACATTTAGAAATATTACTCTTCTTCAACACTCCAAATCGTGCGATAAAGCTTGACTATAAGATTGTTTTGTAACCCGTGCATTGAGATTCAAGGTAAGTTTAAATGCTCTTTCGTCTATTTCATGTAATGTTGTCATATGTCATGACCAATGGGAAAAGACATGGGTATTATGGAGATTGCACATGTATCTTGTTGAATAAACTGTATGAATATATATAGTATAAGTACATAGTACTACAAGTATACTTTATTTGGGAAAGGATTAGAAGTGATTACCCGCACGAAGAGGCATTGATTTGATGATTGATATGTAAGCTTAAATAGCACGCGTGGTTAGTGCAAGAAGTATATAATTGATCGTAAGGTGTGAAAGAATATTGGTTATATAAGCACGTGATATATGAGAGAAAGACTAGGAGATTAATGGTGAGAGTGTAAGTGTCTCACACGAGGTAAAAAGTTACGAAATGAGACTCAATTGGACCCTAGCCGAGAAGACCCTTGTCTCACGAACTTTATAAGGACCTAGAAATGTACATAAAGGATATACGTGGGGACTTGGAATCCCATACCTGCGTGGCTGAATAGGAGAAGGGAACTTATGAGATCATTGCTATGGTGACTTAAACTTTCCTAAGAGTCGAGTATACATATAAGAGGGATATATATATGAGGCATATGTCCTTAAAGTTTCTAAACTCAAGACTTGTGTCAAGATCCAGGACATTCTCCCCATGTGGGAGAGGGAGGACCATCGTGAGGCCACTTAAATACAATGAAACAAGAGCGAGACCATGTAGCTATGATATTTGAATATTTTGGTGAAGACATGTGTGGTCTAGAAAAGAGATTAAGGAATGTAAATTCTTCACGCATGGCAATGTGACTAATAGGGTCAACGATTCTAGAAAATAAGAGTATGTTTGTAAAGAGACTTTTACTTGTCATAAGGTCAGGAGAAATGGGACCCAAGGAAGTACCATATGTCAAATGTGAAAGATTGCGAGTTCCTAGAATGGGCTAATCATAGATTTGTGATTTAAACAAAGTTTCGGGATACTAAGAAAGCCAAAACGAGTGGGAGAAATAAATGTGTTGCCACAACAACCCAAGATGGTAATTGGGGCTTGATAGAGAGCCTCTAAAGAGCCTTACAAATAGATAAGTGTTAAGTGATGTTCAGACGAACACTCCTTGCTACATATATCCCAATAAGAGTTAAGAGGTGAGCCAGATGGAATACCTAAGGTAAGAGACCCCGTAATATATGGAAGAGTGCGTGGCTATTCACTAACTAGGAAGAATGAGGTGAGAAGAAATGGGGAGAAAACCTTTAAATTGAGATGGTCATGGTTATTTAAAACAATTTTTGCATCAGAATGGTGGTCTCACTTAGGGCACAAGTGTTAATAAAAGTTATAAGGGATTAACCGCAATGCAACCGACATAGGTGACACTGAATATCGACTAAAGGGGTCTAGAGATAGTTCATGTCTACACACAATGGGAAGCGAGGTTATCGTTGGTGAGGTTGTGGTACTGTAAAATGGTTAAACAAGACATAATGATTTTTCAAGTTCACAGGAGGCAGACAAATGTGTGGAGCAAGAAAGCTATTAATTATGCACTATCCGCAAATCAAAATGGCAATGAAAGGTTCAGAATAGATTGAAAGAGGATGAACACTCGTGACGGACTAGACGTGTTTAGCATGATAACTCTTAAGCCGCAATATCAGGGAACTTTATTGATAACTATAACATGGGGAATGAGGCGAGTTACTCGTCGGAGATAGAATTAGGGGGACTAAGCCTTACACTTAAGAGTAAAACCAAAAGTTGTTGTTGAAGGATTGAGGAGGATTTAAAGTTTCAGAGAATACCCTTCTCGGGATAGTGACCCTTCCTAAGTCATATGCATATAAAGGTTGTTGATATACGTTTGAGAGGTGTTTAACCGTAAGGAGGGATGCTAGGAATTTTCACAATGGAAGTAGTGCAATTTCTTAAATTCTATAATGCACATATGGGGAGAAGAGGTTGGTTAAGAAAAGTTAGAGCACAATGTTACCTTACCTTCGATGCAATGGCGTGCAAGTTAGTGTTATTCAGGGTACGTGTGCAAGTTAGCCAGTGCTATTCATTTGAGACAGGAGGTCATATGAGAAAACTCATTCAGCAATGCCTTGGGTTAAGAATTATGAAGAGTTAGTAGCAATTGTTCACATGGGATCGTAACCACATCAAGGAAATTATAGTGGAACTCAATTCGATGAAGGTCTTATGTAAGAGGAATATAATAAAGATGTTCCGCTAATGATGTAAAGTGTTAAGGTGATAGTTATGCCTCCAGAGTTTGTTTGGGGTGTGTGTTGATGCAACACGGAAATGTTAGAGTATGCTTTGAGATAACTCAAAAATCACGAGAAGAATTATCCGACACATGATTTGGAGCTCGCGGCAGTTGTGTTTGCTTTGAAAATATGGCGGCACTATCTTTATGGAGTTCATGTAGATGAGTTTTCAGACCACAAGAGCCTCCAGTATTTGTTCAAGCAGAAGAGCTAAATCTGAGAAGCGGCGGTGGTTAGAATTGCTCAAGGACTATGATATGAACATATTGTACCATCCAGGAAAGGCAAATGTGGTAGCCGACGCTCTTAGTCGAAAATCCATGGGTAGTTTGGCTCATTTGGGTGTGGATCGGAGACCCCTGGCTCGAGAGGTTTACCAATTAGCCAGTTTGGGGGTTCGTATCTCTGCGTCAGACGAGGGGAATGTTTTGGTGCATAATGGAGCACAATCATCATTAGTTGCAGAAATCAAGAAAAAAAAAGAAAAAAACAGTTCATGGATCCAGCATTAGTTCGGGTAAAGGAAGCAGTTATGAATAACAAGACCTCAGCATTTGTACTCAGCAGCGAAGATGATGTATTGCGGTGTCAAGATAGGCTATGTGTTCCGGATGTGGACGAGATTCGGGAAAGGGTAATGGCAGAGGCTCATACTCCAGGTATTCTGTGCACCCTGGTTCAACGAAAATGTATCACGATCTTAAGGAGATTTATTGGTGGAACGGTATGAAAAGGGATGTAGCAAGCTTTGTAGCTAAATGTCCGAACTGTCAACAAGTGAAGGCCGAGCATCAACGGACCGGTGGATTAACTCAGCTTATTGAAATACCAAGGTAAAAATTGGAGATGATGAATATGGATTTTGTGGTAGGGTTACCTCACACTCAGTGTAAGTTCGATTCAATATGGGTGATAGTAGATCGACTCACCAAATCAGCTCACTTCCTGCCTGTCAAGTCCACTGATACTGCGGAGCAATATGCAAGATTGTACATCAAGGAGATAGTAAGGCTTCATGGCACTCCACTTTCTATCATTTCAGATAGCGGGGCTCAGTTTACAGCTAACTTTTGGAAGAAGTTTCAGCAAGGTTTGGGAACTCAGGTGAATCTCAGCACAACTTTCCATCCACAGACCGATGGTCAGGCCGAGCGGACCATTCAGACGCTCGAAGATATGTTGCGGGCTTGTGTCTTAGATTTTAAAGGTAATTGGGATGAACACTTGCCACTGATAGAATTTGCTTACAATAACAGCTATCAAGCTAGCATTCAGATGGCCCCGTTTGAGGCATTGTACGAGAGAAGATGTAGGTCGCCAATCGGGTGGGTTGAGGTAGGTGAAGCAGAATTGCTAGGGCCAGATATGGTGTATGAAGCTATGAAAAAGGTCAAGGTAATTCAGGAGAGAATGAAAACAGCACAGAGTCGTCAAAAGTCCTATGCAGACGTTCGTCGAAGGGATTTGGAGTTTCAAGTCGATGATTGGGTGTCCTTGAGGGTATCTCCTATGAAGGAAGTCATGCGATTCAGAAATAAAGGGAAATTGAGTCCTAGGTATATCGGGCCATATCGGATCGTTCAAAGGATTGGTCAAGTTGCTTATAGGCTAGAGTTGCCTCCTGAGATGTCATCAGTGCATCCGGTATTCCATGTGTCCATGTTGAAGAAAGTGATTGGAGATCCATCCACCATCATGCCAGTCGAGGCTATAGAGGTTAATGAAGATTTGTCATATGAAGAAGTTCCAGTCGCCATTCTTCATAGGCAAGTCCGTAAGTTGAGAAATAAGGAAGTTGCCTCTGTTAAAGTATTGTGGCGAAGTCAACAATTTGAGGAGGCCACATGAGAAGCGGAAAAAGAAATGAAGGAAAAGTACCCCCATTTGTTCGATCAAGCCTAGAATAAATTAGGTAACCCTCCTACTCCTAGTAACTGTCATCTTGTCTAAGTTGTTTCCCTCTTACTAATAGTAAGTGTAGATTGGTAATGGTTTGTTAAGTGTACATGGTGTGTTAAAATGGTTAAATAAGGTAAGAATTCATTGAAGTGACTAGTGTATGTGCAATTGTAACAATGTGATAGAGTATGTGCATTCGTTGAGGTAAGAAAGTGTATACCAGTTGTGGAAAGTGTTGTAGTTGTATATTGTTATTTGGTAATGTGTTTCGGGGGCCCTCTGACAGGTGGATATGTCCATAATACAAAGGAAACTCTGGCGAAATTTTTCAAAAATATAAGAGTTAGTCAAAATTTTGATGGTTGCATATCATGTATTTCAAAACCAACTCATTTATTTCAAAATCCTCATTCGAGGACGAATGATCTTAAGGGGGGAGGATGTAAGGCCCCGTAAAAATTTTGAAAATTTTGTGCATAAAACCTAGTAGCTGTGGTGTCATGGTCCGAATAATGTGTTAGGAATGCGTAGAATAAGCTCGCCGCGGTTCGGACCCTTGGTAGTGATTTAAGTTTCAAAAATGTAAAGAATTAATTTTTCCGAAAAGTGTCAAATATGCGGTCAAGAATGCGACCGCAAACCTGTTATGCGGACCGCATTCTTGCCGCAAAACGTTCCGGAAAGTCCCCCCAAAATCGTGTCAATAATGCGGTCGAAATGCGATCGCATAGTGAATCTGCGGTCCACTTTGCGACCGCAGATCAGGAATGCGGACCGCATAATGGTCGCATTCCGTAACAGAGCTGGAGTAATTTTTGAGGCCATTCTGCGGTCACTATGCGGACCGCATGTTGATTCGGCGGTCGCAAAGTGCACCGCAGATTTGCCCCGGCCCAGATTTTTGTAACATTTTTACCCGATCTCTTCTTTAATATAACACCTTTCTTCTTCATTTTATCATATCATCTTACCAAAATTAGAGAGAGAAGGGAGGGTTTTTAGAGAGAGATATCTTTTATCTTCAAAGATTGTTCCAACCACTTAATTCCAAGGGATCCTAGGGCAAGGATTCAACTTCCCCAATCTTTTCAAGGTAAAAACCCTAACTATTTTCTTTGATTTTCAGTTTTAAATTGGGTAAGGAGAGGTTTGCATATAATAGCTTTTGAAAATAGAATTTTTACACTCATGCACGATTATTGAACTTGATTTCTAGTAAAAAGAAGTGAGTAGAAGTAAGAGTCTTCAAGAACAAGGTTGGCAAGAGTAGGATATCTTGGGTAAGCATAAAGTAGGAAGAAAAATCATCACCAGGTATGTATGGCTAACTTTGATTCTTGTGAAATCGCCTATATGTGTGAAAATTGCTTGGTTAATGTTAATTTAACAAATTGTGTGAAATTCTCGATGTTGTTGTTTGGATATTCAAAGTTGTTGTTGAAATATGAGCGATGTGGTATGGAATATGAACCGAAAGTTAAATGGGAGTTGAATTGGGTAAAGAATTGTGAAATATGATTATGATGGCCTATATGGCACCTTGTGGAAAAGAAACGAAACACTTGAGAATTGGTTATTGTGGAAAGAGACGAAGCACTTGAATTGTGGAAAATTGTTGAACATACTTGTGTGAATATTTTTGATTATGGAAATATTGTAACATGGTTGTGATATTGATTTGAAAAATAATTGAGAACATGAAACAATGTGCAAGTTGCTTATTTGAACTTGTTGAAGTTGTGTGTAGTACCTTATCTGCTGTTTGAAATTGTTGTGTTTTAAACTGTAAGGCGGGGTCGTGTTGCGCGTCGCAACGTGAGGAAATAAGGTGTGGGTTGGGGTGATAAGGGTGGCCGAGGTAATAAGGGTGGTCAGGGGTAATAAGGATGGAAAGCGATCGAAATCGCTATTGAAAATTGATACAAAAATCAATAATGTGAAATTGTGAAAGGAGACAGCAGGAGAGTTTGCAACCTGTGGGGCACCGATTGCCCCTTTGTTTGACTACTTGTGCTTTACGTGATTGATTGGTTATTGTTAAATTGGTTGATCGTAGAAAGTGCTTTGTGTGAGAATTATTTGAAATGAGGAAAATGTGGAAACATGGTTGGGTGGCTTAATTAATTGTTGATGTAATTCAATGGCTTGAGTTTACTTGGGACAAAGTTTGTCCATACATACCAGTACAATTCAAGTGTACTGACGTCCCTTTTGTCGGGGACGCTACATTCGTGTTATGATTGTAGGTGGATCGGTAGCAGGCACTTCAGCTCATCGGCAGTAGTATCCTTCTCCTTCCATTGCCCGTTTTGGTGAGCCCCTCTCTTCCTTGGGGCCCTGTGTGGTTCATGCCACTTTTGTTAAGATTTCATTTTGGTTTTGTAAGGTATAGCCGGAGCCTTGTTACCGGCAAGTATTTTATTCCCTTTTGTATCCTAGAGGCTCCATAGACATGTAAACTGTGGGATTATGGCCTATGTATATGTATGGGGCATTGTAAATATAAATTATGAATTTGTTAGTGAATCAATCACATGGTTATGTTTATGCATTATGAAATCAGTCATTATTGGTAAGATATTTGGTCAATGAGAAACAATCAACACAGGGGTAACGCGTGGGAATGAAAGGCACCCATGTCCGCTTGACTGGGGCAACCCGGTCAGGCGCCAGTCATGTCCCTCGATTTGGGGCGTGACAATTTGTATGCAGACTGGTTGTCATAAGTCGGGCTGTCTAGACTAATGTGATATGGACTATGTCAGAAATGGCATAAATTGCGTAGCAGAGTGCATCAGAGTATGCTCCAGTAGAGTAGTTGTACCCTAGGAGCAGCGGACGGCTGGTAGGTATTGCTTTGTCAGTTGGGCCTTCGTGGCGGATGTCAGTGCAGAGGTTTCTACCATTGATTCAGTTCCAGTATTGATTAACTTTGTCGGATGCCTTTCTTATGGCTGAGCTTGAGGCTATATATGTTTATTGTAATGAGCAATTTGACTCGGTGTGCATTTCCTTTTGTGAGATTTATACATGGATCGGGTGGCACGCAGCCATGTGTTATTTAGATCTGGTGGCACGCCGCCACAGGTATGGTATCTGGGTCGAGTGGCACACCGCCACGGGTTATTTGGTTTGGGGGGCACGCCGCCATAGGTATGGTATCTGGGTCGGGTGGCACGTTGCCACTGGTATGTTATTTGGAGCGGGTGTCATGCCGCAACCGTGTGATGTGGAGAATAGTTTTCTATATGTTACCTTGTATACAATACTTCCTAGTTTCTGAGGAAAGTCAGTATTGGGTGTCGCTCGGCGAATGGCGCATCGATTGTGTCCTTACAAGATTTGATAGCGTATATTAATTGTTTCACCGTGGGTGTGATTGATTGCTTGAGTTCAGACCTAAATTTGTGCGTGGCTGACTATTTTGAGCATGATGACTTGAGGTGCTTTATGTGTAATAGTGTTTGGATGGAATCATAAGTTTTGGCAAGGCCACATGATGTTATGAACTTTCGAGGAGGATTCAAGTATTCTATTTCTATAATGCAATATGGGATCTCAGTTCTATGTTATGATGGTATGGAGGAATTGAATTACAGCTCTTTTGTTTGAGTTAGTTGTCATGATTTGAGTATGTTCAGACGTTTCTTATTGGAGCATGTGTTGTGCACGTCGTGGCTTGGGCCGGTGTCGATGTGTCATATCACCAGTGCGGTGTGTTATAATTGAAATGATCGTTGGAGCCATTAATAAGTGCGAGAATATGTGATTTCAGCTGGTTTGAAAGGTAATATCGAGGTTTGGCTCCGAAATCTATTGTGGCATCAGTTGAAAGGGAAATGGATTCATGAATGGTTGACCTGAGAGATGGATTCGATACATCGCATGTGTTGGATTTTAGTACTATTCAGCTTGATGATGACTTGACCTATGATGTGGAGCCTATAGCTATATTGGGTCGTCAAGTGAGGAGATTGAGATCCAAGGACATTGCATCAGTAAAAGTTCAGTGGAGAGGTCGACCCGTGGAGGAGGCCACTTGGGAGATCGAGCGGGAGATGCGGAGCAGATATCCTCACTTATTTGAGTCTCCAGGTATGTTTCTTAACCCACTCGAGGACGAGCGTTTTCTTAAGTGGGGGAGAATGTGACGACCCGGCCCATCGTCACGAGAATTACCACCCTGTTACCCCTTCATTTATGTGTTTCATGTTTCTATTTATGTGTTAGAATCTATCGAGTGAGTTAGGAGTGATTCTCATAGAAAATGAGGCATATAGCCTTTTGAAATGAAGCTTGTTTATGAAAAGTCAACCCAGAGTTGACTATGTGATTAGAGGGCTTGCAATTGAATTCCGATGGTTTGGTTAGTTCCGGGAGGTGATTTGTGACTTAGAGGAGCGATCAGAATTGAATTTGGAGGTCAGGTGTAGAAATAGGCTTAAATTGGCTTAGTTGGAATTTTGGCGAAATCCGATCGATAGGTGAGATTTTGATCCGGGAGTCGGAATGGAATTCCGACAGTAGTAGTAGCTTCATTAGGTGATTTTGGATATGTCTGCAAATTTTCAAGTTGTTCGGACATCGTTTGGTCGGGTTTTCGATTGGATGTTGGTTTCAGAAGTTCTGGTTAAAACTTAGGCTTGAATTCGCCTTGATTCGATGATTTCCCTGTTTAAGGGTGTTTTTTTATGATTGGAACAAGTTTGTATCGTGATTTGGAGTAGGTTGGTGGTTTTTGTTGGGGTCCCGGGGGCCTCGGGATGAATTCGGGGGTCCAAATGGACCATTTTTGGCTAAATGAGGGATCAGGTCTGCTGTCATAAGTGCAACAGACATTTGTTCATCGCGATCGCACTAGTAGCCACGCAATCGCGAAGAGTACTGGAGAGCTGAGGATTTTTACCATTCGCGATCGCGAAGTGTGGGGTACGATCGCGTAAGGTCAGGTTTGGGTGCATTGCGATCACAGTAGCCATCGTCGCGATCGCGTAGTGTTATTCAGCTGGGCATCGCGATCGCATCATGGTCCACGTGATCGCGTAGAAGGAAATGAGGATTGCCACCATTTGTTCATCGTGATCGCATGCCAAGGGCTGTGATCGCATAGAGTTAAAATACCTGGCAGAAGGGTTTATACCAGAACATTTCAGTCGCGAACTATTGGTATATTTCTTTCATTTTTGAGTTCTTTGAGAGCCAAGTAGCGGGAATTGAAGGGGATTTCATCTGGAAAACATTGAGATAAGGTTCATGGTCTAAATACACGATTTTATCCTAGAATCTTCATCTATATCACTTAAAATGGAAGGATTAATGGGGGATTTTTGCTCTAAGCCTGGGTTGTGGTAAATCACTTATTTGAATGGGCAAACGGAGTCCGACTTTGATAAACATTATATGCATTAGCCTATTTTGTGGCAACTTTGTGGTTTTTGGTGTAATCCGAGTTGTTTTGATTGGGTAATGTCCCATTAGCCTATTTCGATGCATTTCTATTGATTTTGATCAGATTCTACTCCTATGGAGGCCGATTCTTGTGGCAAGGGCATTACGGACTAATCCTCGAGCCGAGTCGAGGTGAGTAATGGGTGTGGGTGATGACCAGCGGGTTTGAAACCCCGGTATATCACTAAGTGATGCTGTATTGAGGCGAGACACGTACTCTCCTGTGAGTGCGGGGTCGAATGTGATTGGGGACTATGGCTTAGTCCGACCTGATTATATTATACTGTGTTGTTGGCTATTATTAAGCCGGTGAACCTCCTACTTTGATGGTTGTGGATATCTTTGGGCTATGAGCCAGTTATTGGGATCCCGCGAGGATCGTTGATTGTTTCTATGATATTGACATGCTATTTTGATACCAAACCTGAGCTATTACTATCTAAAATGGTTTTCCAAACTCTGGAATATCTGAAACACTGTTTTTTACTAAAAATGATAAGAAGAGATTTCAAAAACTATTTCTGTGCCTGTGAGGCTTGCATTGCATTATAGCTGACTAGTAGTGGATCGAGTTGCGTGCCGCAGCATATCATGATATTTTGCTTGGGTTGTGTGAGCCCCTTCGGAGTCTGAACCCCCACAGTGAGCACGGGTACCCATATGGATAGGGCTACAATATATTTACGCATTGCATTGCATTTAGCTATACCTGTTATTCTGATAGCTGATATTGCTGGTTTCTGATACTGCTCATGTTGATAACTGATACAGGATATTGTTTTATAGCCTTGCTTAGTGTTGTATTGGGTTTTCTTACTTTCGCTGTCCTACCCTTGCTTATTACCACTGAGTTGAAAGTACTCACACTACTCCCTGCACCTTGTGTGCAGATCCAGGTACATCACAACAGAGCTGAGACTTCATCCGCTTGGAGAGCTTTACTTGGACAGTCGAGGTAGCTGCCAGCGTCCGCATTACCTGACTCTCCAGTCTATTTTACTTTTCTTAGACTATTCTGCACTTCCAGTCACAGTTGTTTACACTATCACCGCTATGTATTTTGTAGAGGCTCACGACTTATTACTCCTGATTCGGTGGGAGGTTCATACTGCTTTTGGGATGTCTAATCTCAGTGTGTTGGATGTTATTCCATTATACTATCATTGTTTATGCTTAAAAAGGGGAAAGTGTGAGCTCATAGCTTTGTGTTATAGTTGGTTGGTCGGGCTGGCCTAGCAATGTGCTGGGCGCCATGACGACTGGGGTTTTGGGGTCCTGACACTAAATTGCCAGTAAACAATTCAAACAACCTACACTTAGATGCGTGATTCAGATTGGGAATTAGCCAAAGGATTTTTAAAACTGAATCAAACTAACTTAAAAAAATATTTGATAGCTTCTTGGAGAAGGATAAAGCTGTAGGATCTCCAAGAAGGCCATTCTTGAGGTCTCAAGCTAAGGAGAAGCAAGACAAGGTTATTGGGCTTTAATGGGAGATCAAGAAGGCGCTAATAGTGGAACAAGATCTATAAAATTATAGAGCTGATTTAGCTAAGTGCTACACTCATTTCGTGGTCCAAGTCCAAGTCCAAGAGGAGGTTGATTGGGGTCCAAGCACCATCCAGGGAGGGCCTAAATTAGGCGCCTAAATTTTCCTAGTTTGTTAGGAAATATTTATTACTATCCAAGTTAGTTAAGGTTAATAGTTTCCTTTTTCTAAGATAGTTATTATTACTTTTCAAGATTGACTTGGTTTTTGTTTCCCAGAGATTTACCTTTTCCTATGTTAGTTGGACTTGTTGTCCAACTGATTGTCGTAGGCCGATGCGTCCTAGTATATGAATGAAATAATATTCATTCACGGTCAATTATTTTTTAGTACAATTTCGTGACCCCATCTATATAAATGGGTATATTCTTTGTTTATAGGTAGATTATTCAGATTATTATCAATAAAAATTGTGAGATTTTTCTTGCACTCTTGTGTAGCTACTCTTGGATTTATTCTTCGACCTTCAAGAATCAACTTAAGGTGGTAAGATTAAACCCTTTTCTAAATCTTAGATCACTTCTAGGTATTCAAGAAAGGTGATAAGTTTAGGCTTATTGTTGTTCTTGTTATTCTAAAGGGTTGGGTTTCACAATCTATTTCTTGTTTTTAATTCTCTACCAAAGGCGATTAGTTCCTTGTTAGCTAATTGTTGTTGTTAGGATTCAACTTCAAGAATTGACATCTTGAATTCAAGAAACACTTTCCTGAATTCATTCTATCTTTAATTTTTGTCTAGTTTTCGTTTCTTTATTGTGTTTTAGTTTCCGCACGTTTTTTGTTTTTTTCAGTAATTCTTGAATCCCTATCGTGTTGCCATCAAGTGGTATCAGAGCTTCGGCTAATCATGATTTCAATGTTGATAATCTTGGGAGGTTCTTGAAAAAAAAATGAATTTCAGCGTACAAATAAGTGTTCTTGTTCATTATTACTTTCATAATTATGGTACTATTGGGTTTCCAAGTCAATAAAGGAAACAAGAAGAGGGGATCCTAGTTCTTGAAGATTAAGAAAACTTCTTTCCTTATTCTTGTGGGTTTTGGGTTTCTTAAATTCTTTCCCTTTTTTTCAACTAACCAATTCCTATTCTTTCTAGGTTTGGTCTTCCACTTTGCTTTTCTTTTTCTTAGTCTAAATTCTTATCACTAAAGGGTTGTGACTAGTAAGGTTTATTAATTGATCTAAAGATTAACGACCAAGGGTTGCATTGAGTGACAAAGGGAACAACAAAAGTGAGAGACATATATTGGTTTGTTCAAGATGTCTCATACTGGTAGTGATGATGAACAAAGAATTCTTCAAGAAGCCGAATTTAAAGAAAGGAATGATTTCACCTTGAAAGCTACGCATCAACAATTTGAAAGGTGGAATTTGCAATTCCAAGAGATGAGGGACTCTATTGCTGAGCAAAATATTACAATAGCTGAACTTAGGAAAGGAAATCATGCAAGACCCCAAGCTAGGAGAAATATACCTGCCGCCATTGAAAATCAATAAAACCCAATCGATATTGAAAATCAATAAAACCCAATCGATTTTGATAGGGTTGGAATAGATAGAAGGGGACAAAGAGGAAGACTTGAAGATGATAATATAAGTAGTATAAAAATGACGACGACATCTTTCAAGGGAACAAGGGATCCAGACTTGTACCTTGATTGGGAGAGAAAAGTGGAAGCCATTTTTGACTGCCACAACTATTTAGAGGGCAAGAAGGTTAAACTCGATGCTGATAAGTTTTCTAACTACGCCGCAATCTGGTGGAACAAAATTTCTAGGGATAGATTGCAAGAAGGACAAACACTCGTCGCTACGTTGGCCGAGATGAAGAGAGTAATGAGGAAGAGATTTGTACCATCACACTTTCAAAGAGATCTACAACAACGTCTTTAAACTTTGAGGCAAGGGTTCTTGTCTGTAGATGAGTACTTTAAGGCTATGGATATGGCTATGATCCAAGCTAATTGTTCGGAGGAAGATGAGGCTACAATGGCTATGTTTTTGAATGGTTTAAATATGGAAATAACTGATGTAGTCGAATTGCAACAATATATAACTTTAGATGAGTTAGTTGAATTAGCTATAAAAGTAGAAAGACAAAACAAAAGGAGACAGCAATCTAGCTTATGGAGAAGCCGGCCAACTACTATTCAAAAGAAGCAATGGCCTATATCTAAGGAGACACCTACTCCTAAATTACATGAAGACAAGGGCAAGGGCAAATTGGAATCGAAGAATGGGGGTAAGCCTTTTATTCCTAAGGCTTCTACTTCTACTTCTCCTATTCAATGTCTCAAGTGTCAAGGGATAGGGCACAAGGCTTATGAATGGCCAAGTAGAAGAAACATCCTAATCAAATAGGATGGGGGATATGAGATCGAAAGAAGTACACCAGGTGAAGAACAAGAAGAAAATTTTGGAGAGAATGAAGAAGGAGAACAAATGGAGTACATGGATAGTGGGTTGAATTTTGTGGTTAGGAGGCTTATGAACATTAATCTGGGGCACTCTAATGAAGAACAAAGGGAAAATATATTCCATACCCGGTGTGGGATTAAAGATAAAATGTGTTCTATGATAATTGATAATGTGAGTTGTGCTAATATTGTGAGTGCATATTTGGTGGAAAGGATAGGGTTGGAATGGACGAAGCACCCTAGAACTTATATGTTGCAATGATTTAACGATAGAGGAGAGGTCAAGGTGAATAAACAATGCATGGTCTCTTTTAAGATTGGAAGGTATATTGATGAAGTTCTATGTGATATAGTACCCGTGCAAGCTTGTCATATCTTGTTAGGGCACCCCTGACAGTATGATAGGAGTGCTTTTTATGATGGGAGGAAAAATAGATACTCTCTTGAGCATAATGGCAAGAAGAACATTCTTGCACCTTTAACTCCTTCCCAAGTGTATGAAGATAAAAAAAAGATGAATGAATAAATGGGGAAACATGGGGAGGGATCAAAACAAGAGACTAAAGGGAAAGAAAAAGAGGAAAAATTTGAAGTGAGGTCTGAGGAGAGAGGGCAGCAATGAGAGGAAAGAAAAGGTGGAGAAGCGTGATAAAAAATAAAGCATTGGTGAGAGGAAAGAGGCTAAGATTGAAAAAAAGTGAGCCTTGCAAAAGCCAGAAAATGTTTAATTGCGAAAAAGGAGGGGCTGCCTATTATCTTGCTCACTTATAAGGTAGTTCTGCTTAATAATTATTCATTAATATCCTCTTTACCTAGTGTTATTTCTAACCTTTTGCAGGATTTTGAAGATGTTTTCCCTCAGGATCTTCCTAAAGGTTTACCACATTTAAGAGAAATAGAGCATCAAATTGACTTTGTGCACGGATCACAAAGTCCTTATAGGCCTGCTTATAGGAGCAATCATGAAGAAACAAAGGAATCGCAAAGACAAGTAGAGGAGCTGATTGAGAAGGGATTTGTAAGAGAAAGACGAGTCCGTGTTCTGTGACCGTACTTTTGGTGCCAAAGAAGGATGGCACTTAGAGGATGTGTGTGGACTGTAGCGCCATCAATAAAATAACGGTAAAGTATCGCCATCCTATTCATCGTTTAGATGATATGCTTGACCAATTTCATGGTTCACAAATATTCTCTAAAATTGATTTGAAGAGTTGATATCACCAAATTAGAATGAATCCTAGAGATGAGTGAAAAACTACCTTTAAAACTAAATATGGATTGTATGAATGGTTAGTGATGCCGTTCAGGTTAACTAATGCACCTAGTACATTCATGAGGTTAATGGACCATATCTTTAAGGACTTTCATGGAAAAATTTGTAGTCGTTTATTTTGATGATATTCTGATCTTTTCTAAATCTTTAGAAGAACATGTCGAACATTTGAAACAAGTTTATAATGTGCTTAGGGAGCAACAACTGTATGCAAATATATCCAAGTGCACATTTTGTGTAGATAAGGTAGTTTTTCTGGGTTTTGTTGTGAGTTCAAGAGGTGATGAAGTACATGAAGATAAAATCAAAACAATTAAAGATTTGCCTACACCTAATAGCATTACTGAAGTTAGAAGTTTCCATGACCTTCCTCGTCACTACTCCATCGAGGTTAGGCTTGGCACTTACTGAGTACCGCCGTGGTGTACTCATGCTACTCTTCTGCACACTTTTGTTGTGCAGATCCAGGTACATCAGGACAGGCTCATACTAGGTGATTCAGCAGTACTTTGGGAGACCTCGAGGTATGATCTGCTACGTCCGCGGATCCGGAGGCCCTCCTTCTATTCTGATAGTATTAGTGGATGTTTTCCTTCATTTCGTTGTTAGATACTCTTTTTACATAGAGCCACAGTTGTATACTCTCTTTTAATCTGTGTTGCCCGTGGGATTCCGGGTCTTGGTAGTGATATATTCAGGGTGTTCTTGACGGGTGTATGTGCCAAGCGGTACGGATTACACTTTATTTATATTATTCCCCTGTTATCTTAACTTTAACGTTCATGACTTGTATATTCTGCAACGTGTTAGGCTTACCTAGTCGTGGGGACTGGGTGCCATCACGACATGTTCGCGATTGGTGAACTAGGGTCGTGACAAGTTAGTATCAGAGCTCTAGGTTTATAGGAGTCACGGGACACAGACCGGTTACTTAGAGTCTCGCTGATCGATACGGAGACGTCTGTATTTATCTACAAGGGGCTATGTAACTGTTTAGGAAACTCTTCATTTCTTTTGGATTCCTTGTCGTATGACATTTTTGACATCAAAAAAAAATCTAAACTACTGCTTTCTATTCTCTCACAGATGGTGAGGACACGATCTACTCGCGATGATCAGGTACCCGCGCCCCCTGTTGCCGCCGTCAGAGGCCGGGGCCGAGGTAGAGGACGAGGACGCGCCCGAGGTGCGGCCACAGCACCCGCGCGCGCTGCCGCTGAGGTGCCACAGGTAGACCAGGTTGGAGCGCAGGCACCTGGTACACCGACTACAGCTGCCACTACTCCATCACTACAGGAGACCCTGGCCCAGTTCGTGAGTATGTATACCACTTTAGCTCAGGCAGGACTGCTTCCTCTCGTCGCAGCTACATCTCAGGCCGGGGGAGGGGCCTAGACTCCCTGCAGCCGCTACACCTGAGCAGCGAGTGCCAGTGGGACAGGTTCCAGAGATTTTTGTTATGCCTCCTGCCGCCCCAGCACAACCCGGAGGTTGGCCAGCTGCCTCCGAGGACGAGCGGCGTAGATTGGAGAGGTTCAAGAAATATGATCCTCTAGTGTTCAGTGGTTTGGCTACAATGATGCATTGGGTTTTCTAGAGGAGTGTCATCGTATTCTTCGTACTATGGGGATGGTGGATACCAGCGGGGTTTCCTTTACTACTTTTTAGTTTCATGGGGCCGCTTATGATTGGTGGCGCACGTATGAGTTGGATAGTCCAGAAGAGTCTGCTTCATTCACCTAGACGCAGTTTTCAGATCTATTTTTGAGAGAGTTTGTTCCTCAAAGCCTTTGGGATTCTTGGCGCTCAGAGTTTGAGTGGTTGCGACAGGGCTCCATGTCAGTATCAAAGTATGCTATCAGTTTCACCCATCTAGCCAGGCATGCACCGACTTTGGTAGCCACAGTTCGGGAGAGAGTGCGGAGATTTGTTGAGGGCCTTGTTCCGCCTATCCGATCCGGCATGGCCGGAGAGCTTGAGATAGATATATCTTATCAGCATGCAGTTAGCATTGCCAAGAGGATCGAGAGTATGCTCCCTAGAGAGCGGAGAGAGAGAGAGGCCAAGAGGTCTCGTGAGTGGGGTCATTTCTCTGGTGCCCGCACTTCATCAGCCGGTTGTTTTGGTAGGGGTTATTTCGGCCGACTAGTTCACTCAGCATTGCCCGCAGCCGGTAGTACTCCAGGTCTTCCAGCACCTCAGGAGCCTTATTATGCTTCCCCAGTTTCTAGTGCACCTCCTGCGCGGGGTCCTCTTAGGGGTCAGACTAGTGGGGGTGAGGCCGGTCAGTCATAACCACCGCATCCTCCTAGAGCTTGTTTTGAGTGCGGGGATACTCGCCACCTGGTTAGGGAGTGCCCCAGGCACAGGAGAGGAGCCCCTCATCAGTCATCACAGCATCCGCGTGGTTGTCAGGGCCAGCAGGCTATCATTCCAGCCTCAGCTGCCACTCCACCTGCCCAGCCAGCCAGGGGCGGGGTTCAGGGTTCCAGAGGCCGCCCTCAAGAGAGGGGTCAGGCCAGATTTTATTCTATTCCTGATCGCGCTGCAGCTGTTGCATCCGATTCTGTTATCACAAGTATTATTATGGTTAGTCACAGGGAGGCATCGGTTCTATTCGACCCTGGTTCCACTTTTTCATATGTGTCTTCTTACTTTGCTTCTCATCTGGGTGTGCCTCGGGATTCTTTGAGTGCCCCCATTTATGTTTCCACTCCGGTGGGTGATTCTTTGGTTGTGGACCGCGTATATCGGTCGTGTTTGGTTACCATTTGTGATTTTGAGACCAGAGCGGATCTATTGCTGCTCGGGATGGTCGATTTTGATATTATTCTGGGCATGGACTGGTTGTCGCCCCATTATGCTATTCTTGATTGTCACGCCAAGATCGTGACGCTGGCTATGCCAGGCATTCCACGTATTGAGTGGAGTGGTACCCTAGATCACACCCCTAGCCGTGTTATTTCTTTTCTCAAAGCTCAGCGTATGGTTGAGAAGGGGTGTGCTTCTTATCTAGCCTATGTGCGGGACGTCAGTATTGACACTCCCTCTATTGATTCTGTTCATGTGGTACGTGACTTTGCTGATGTATTTCCAGCTGATCTTCCGGGCATGCCGCCCGACAGAGATATTGACTTTGCTATTAACTTGTTGCCGGGCACTCAGCCCATTTCTATTCCACCGTACCGTATGGCTCCTCCTGAGTTGAAGGAGTTGAAGGATCAGTTACAGGAGTTATTGGGCAAGGGTTTCATTCGACCCAGTGTTTCACCTAGGGGAGCTCCTATGTTGTTTGTGAAGAAAAAGGACGGTTCTATGCGTATGTGTATTGACTATCGTTAGTTGAACAAGGTTACGGTGAAGAACCGGTATCCTTTGCCTCGCATTGATGATTTGTTTGACCAACTATAGGGCGCACAAGTGTTTTCTAAGATTGATTTGTGCTCTGGGTATCATCAGCTGAAGATTTGGGAGCCAGATATCCCGAAGACTGCCTTCAGGACCCGGTATGGTCACTATGAGTTCCTCGTGATGTCTTTTGGGTCGACTAATGCCCCAGCAGCATTTATGCATTTGATGCACAGTGTGTTCAGGCCTTATCTGGACTCGTTCGTGATTGTCTTCATTGATGATATTCTAGTATATTCCCGGATTCGGGAAGAGCACGAGCATCATTTGAGGATAGTGCTTCAGATTCTGAGGGAGAAGCAGCTATATGCCAAGTTCTCTAAATGTGAATTCTGGTTGAGTTCGGTGGCATTTTTGGGCCACGTGGTGTCGAGTGATGGTATTCGAGTAGATCCGAGGAAGGTGGAGGCCGTGTAGAGTTGGCCTAGACCCTCCTCCGCTACTGAGATTCGCAGTTTCCTTGGTTTGGCGGGCTATTACCGTCATTTTGTTGAGGGGTTCTCTTCGATTGCAGCACCAATGACTAGATTGACCCAAAAAGGGTGCCCCTTTCCAGTAGATAGATGAGTGTGAGGCGAGCTTTTAGAAGCTCAAGACGGCTTTGACTTTGGCCCCTATATTGATGTTGCCTACAGGCTCGGGGTCCTATACGGTATATTGTAATGCCTCACGAGTTGGACTCGGTGCGGTATTGATGCAGGACGGTAGGGTGATTGCCTACGCGTCGAGACAACTAAAGGTGCATGAGAAGAATTACCCTGTTCATGATTTGGAGCTAGCTTCCATTGTTCACGCCTTGAAGATTTGGCGTCATTACTTATATGGGGTCCCTTGTGAGATCTACACTGATCACCGGAGCTTGCAGCACTTGCTTAAGCAGAAAGACCTGAATATGCGTCAGAGGAGATGGTTGGAGCTACTAAAAGACTATGATATTACTATTCTCTATCATCCGGGCAAGGCTAATGTGGTTGCCGATGCCTTGAGTCATCGAGCAGAGAGTTTGGGGAGTTTAGCATATCTACCAGTTTCAGAGAGGCCTATGGCGATGGATGTTCAGGCTCTAGCCAGGGAGTTCGTTAGATTGGATCTTTCGGAGCCAGCCGAGTTCTGGCCTGTGTGGTTTCTCAGTCTTCTCTATTTGATCGCATCAGGGAGCGACAATTTGATGACCCTCATTTGCTTGTCCTTCGGGATAGAGTTTGGCGTGGTGATGCTCGAGATGTTACCATCGGGGATGATGGAGTGATGAGGATGTAGGGGCGTATCTGTGTGCCTAATGTGGATGATCTTCGAGAGCTGATTCTAGCAGAGGCCCATAGCTCGCGGTATTCCATCCATCCGGGAGCCGCGAGGATGTATCAGGACTTGAAACAGCATTACTGGTGGAGGCGGATGAAGAGGGATATAGTTGATTATGTTTCCAGATGCCTCAACTGTCAGCAGGTGAAGTATGAACATCAGCGTCCGGGTAGATTGATGCAGCAGATTGAGATTTCAGAGTGGAAATAGGAGTGCATCACCATGGACTTTGTATCTGGGCTTTCACGGACTGTTAGGAAGTTTGATTCCATTTGGGTTATTGTGGATCGACTGACCAAGTCCGCCCATTTTATACCAGTGAGCACTACATATTCATCGGACCGACTGGCGTAGATCTATATCAGGGAGGTAGTTCGGCTGCACGGTATTCCAGTTTCCATTATTTTAGATAGAGGCACTCAGTTCACTTCACGGTTCTGGAGAGCCGTACAGCAGGAGTTAGGTACTCGGGTGGAGCTGAGCACAACCTTTCACCCACAGACTGATGGGCAGTCCGAGCGCACTATTCAGATTTTGGAGGATATGCTCCGTGCGTGCGTGATTGAGTTTGGAGGTTCATGGGATCACTTCTTGCCACCGGCGGAGTTTGCTTATAACAACAGCTACCAGTCTAGTATTCAGATGGCACCGTATGAGGCCCTATATGGTAGGAGGTGCAGGTCTCCCATGGGTTGGTTTGAGCCGGGCGAGGCCAGGTTGCTAGGTACTGATATGGTTCGGGAGGCTATGGACAAGGTCAAGGTGATTCAGGACAGACTTCGTGCAGCCCAGTCTAGACAGAAGAGTTATGCGGACAAGAAAGTTCGCGATGTGGCTTTTATGGTTGGTGAGCGGGTTCTGCTTCGAGTCTTGCCCATGAAGGGCGTTATGAGGTTTGGGAAGAAAGGAAAGCTGAGTCCTAGGTTTATTGGCCCTTTTGAGATTTTGAGGCGTGTTGGGGAGGTTGCTTATGAGTTGGCCTTACCTCCTAGTCTAGCCGGAGTTCATCCCGTATTTCATGTCTCCATGCTCCGTAGATAACATAGTGACCCGTCGCATGTGTTGGATTTCACTTCTGTTCAGCTAGACAAGGATCTGTCTTATGTTGAGGAGCCAGTAGCCATTCTAGACAGGCAGGTTAGAAAACTAAGGTCAAAGAACATCGTTTCGGTAAAGGTTCAGTGGCGGGGCCAGCCGGTCGAGGAGGCGACTTGGGAGACTGAGCAGGATATGCACAGCCAGTACCCTCATCTTTTCACTACTCCAGGTATGTTTTCTATGCTCGTTCGAGGACGAATGAATCTTTTAAGGGTGGGAAGATGTAACGACCCGGCCGGTCATTTTAGAAAAATTTCGCCCCAATCCCCAATTTAACCGTTTCCCTAAATTCATTTCTGCTATTGTGGTTTGCCGGGAGAGTCGGTTCTAAAATTTGGAGCATTTTGGGACACTTAGTCCCTAAATGAGAGCTTTAAAGCTAGAAAATGGTCTGTAGCCGGAACAGTATTAAGACAATCTCGGAACGGAAATTCGATGGTTCCATTAGCTCCGTTGGGTGATTTCGGGGTTGGGAGCGCGTTCGGAATGTATTTTGGAGGTCATTAGCTCAATTAGGCTTGAAATGCCGAAGGTGGAAATTTTGGCGAATCCGGACGATAGGTGAGATTTTGATCCGGGGGTCAGAATGGAATTCCGACAATTTCTGTAGCTTTGTTATGTGAATTTGGATATGTCCGCAAATTTTCAGGTCATTCGGACGTCGTTTGGTCGGGTTTTAGATCGAATGTGCAATTCGGAAAGTTTTAAGAAATTTAGGCTTGAATTCGATGTGAATTATGGGTTTTGATGTTGTTAGACGTGTTTTTATGATTTGAATGAGTTCGTATCGTGTTTTGGAGTATGTTGGTGGTTTTTATTGGGGTCCCGGGAGCCTCGGGATGAATTCGGAGGTCCAAACGGACCAATTTGTGCCAAAAGGCACTGTTGTCTCTGCTGCAATAATTGCAGAGCAATTTTGCTCTCCGCGATCGCGGAGATGGCCACGCGATCGCGTAAGGTGTGGTGGTAATGCATCGTGATCGCGATGCCTAGGATGCGACCGCGTAAGGGAAAAGCTCGGAGCTCTGTGATCGCAAGGTGGGGTGTGCGATCGCTTACGTCTGGAGGTTGAAGCATTGCGACCGCGTGAGGTTTTATGCGATCACGTAGGGTATTTGGTCGGAAGTAGTGCGATTGCGTGGCGAGTGTCGCGATCGTGTAGGGTAGTTTGGGGAGCCGGACGAGTTTGTTCTTCGCGATCGCGTTCGTGTCATTGCGATCGCGTAGGATCGCTGAGTTGTTCACTGCGATCGCGTCCAGGGTCACGCGATCGCGTAGAGGAAAATTATGCCGCCCATATTTTGTGCATCGCGATCGCAAGCCCAGTGCTGCGATCGCGTAGAGTAAAATGGCCTGGCAGTGACTTTAAGTCCAGAACATTTCAGTCGCGGCCTAACACACCAAAACCGCTATTGTTGAGCTCCAAGAGAGGATTTTGAAGTGGAAACGCTCGGATATCATCAGGAAATCATCGGGGGTAAGTTTCTTGACCTTAATTCGTTGTTTTATCATGAAATCCGTGATTATTTCACTGAAATTGGAAGATTAAAGGTGGGTTTGAGCCCTAGGCCTAAATGTTAGAAAATCTTTGATTTGAATGGGCAAACGGAGTCCGATTTCGATAAATTTTATATGCACAGGACTAGTATTGAGATAAGGAACCCGAAAATATAAATTTCATAATTTTTCGATAAGCGTACCAAAAGTCGGGTTTTGGCAACTTGTGGGTTTTGGTGCATTTTGAGTTATTTTGATTGCGTAATGCCCAATTGGCCTATTTTGATGTGATTCTATTGATTTTTATAAGATACTACACTTGTGGAGGCCGACATTCGCGGAAAGAAGGTTATTTCTTAGCGGTTTTTGTACCGGAATTGAGGTAAGTGGCTTGTCTAACCTCGTGTGGGGGACTTTCACCCCTAGGATATTATGTGATACTTTAAATGCCTTGTACGCGAGGTGACGGGCGTGTACATGCGCTGGTTGTTGAACACATACCTTACTTAAAATGTTCAATGAGTGACATTCTTGTTTTTAGCTGTTAATTCGGTATTCCTACCCGGTAGCAGTTAGAAAAGCATGATTAGGTAGTATTTAACTTTCTAGTTGCCTAATTGTCTTACTTGAGTTTTCTTGGTAATCGCTGGCGCTATTTATCGGCGAAGTTATAGTTAAGCATATTATACTTCTCTCTGTGTTATTCCTTTACTTGCTGTGCTTGTGGACTGCGGGTTCGATTCCCGGAGACCCAGGGCTGTGGGTTCGATTCCCAGAGACCCGGAGTGATATTGGTAGGGACTACGGGTTCGATTCCCGAGATCCCGAGATTTATTGAAATGTGGACTACGGGTTCGATTCCCGAGATCCTGAGATTTATTGATAGGGACTACAGGTTCGATTCCCGAGATCCCGAGTTATTGGTAGGGACTACAGGTTCGATTCCCGAGATCCCGAGTTATTGGTAGGGACTGCGGGTTCGATTCCCGGAGATCCTGAGTTATTGAGATATTATTGAGACATGGGCTGCGGGTTCGATTCCCGGAGACCCAGAGGTACTGAGAATGGGACTGTGGGTTCAATTCCCACGAGTCCTGGATTTGTTTTATTGAGTTGGTTATTTGTTGTTAGCTTAATTGTAGACAGTTGCAGTAATCATCTTATTGTTGTTATTTCGGAAATTATTATCATTTAAACTGTTTATTTTTGTTATCATCATTATATTATTGTTTCTCAGTAGGGCCCTTACCTTCCTCGTCACTACTCCATCGAGGTTAGGCTTGGCACTTACTGAGTACCGCTGTGGTGTACTTATGCTACTCTCCTGCACTCTTTTGTTGTGCAGATCCAGGTACATCAGGACAGGCTCATACTAGGTGATTCAGCAGCACTTTGGGAGACCTCGAGGTATGATCTGCTACGTCCGCAGATCCGGAGGCCCTCCTTCTATTCTGATAGTATTAGTGGATGTTTTCCTTCATTTCGTTGTTAGATACTCTTTTTAGATAGAGCCACGGTTGTATACTCTCTTTTAGTCTATGTTGCCCGTGGGATTCCGGGTCTTGGTAATGATATATTCAGGGTGTTCTTGACGGGTGTATGTGCCAAGCGGTACGGATTACACTTTATTTATATTATTCCGCTGTTATCTTATCTTTAACGTTCATGACTTATATATTCCGTAACGTGTTAGGCTTACCTAGTCGTGGGGGACTGGGTGCCATCACGACATGTTCGCGATTGGTGAACTAGGGTCGTGACAATTATTCAAGAAAGGCTTCGCACAGCTCTGTCCAGGCAAAAGAACTATGCAGATCGCAAGGTTAGAGATATAGCTTTCATTGTAGGGGCGCGAGTATTGCTCCGAGTATCGCCTATGAAGGGCGTGATGAGATTTGGAAAGAAGGGCAAACTTAGCCATAGGTTTATTGGATCATTCGAGATTCTTGATCGTGTGGGAGAGGTGGCATATAAACTTGCCTTGCCACCTAGATTATCAGCTGTACATCCAGTGTTTAATATGTCCATGCTTCGAAAATATCACGGCGATCCGTCGCACGTGTTAGATTTCAGCACTGTCCAATTGGACAAAGATCTGTCCTATAAGGAGGAGCCGGTAGCTATTCTAGATCGGCAGGTTCGACAGTTGAGGTCGAAGAGTTTTCCTTCCGTGCGAGTTCAGTGGAGGGGTCAGCCTCCTGAGGCATCGACCTGGGAGTCCGAGTCTGACATGCGGAGCCGATATCCTCATCTATTCCTTGACTCAAGTACTTCTTTCTTTTGTCCGTTCGAGGACGAACGGTTGTTTTAGAGGTGGAGAATGTGACAACCCAAAAGGTCATCACTTGTTTTATTAATCATTTTGAGCTTCTGGGGTCTTAAAAACCTTATTTATAGTTGCCTCGATTTGCGTGCATAGTTCGGGCGCGAAACTGGAAATTTTTTATGTTGAAATATGTGAAATATGTGAAACATTTGAAGAATTTTGATATTAATATTGATATGGTTGACTTTGGTCAACATTTTTGGTAAACGGACTCGGACCCGTGATTTGATGGTCTCAGAAAATCTGTAGAAAAATATGGAACTTGGGCGTATGCCCGGAATTGAAATCCGAGGTCTAGAACCCCAGTAAAAGAATTTTTCTATTAAATTGTTTTCTGAAAATGTTTAAGGAAAATGAAACTGAATTTTTATTAAAAAGTACTGGTATCGGGCTCGTATTTTGGTTCCGACGCCCGGTACAAGTCATATATATTGGTTAAGCGCTTCCTGTAAAGTTTGGTTGAAAATGGACGTCGTTTGACTTGTTTCGGCGTTGAATTGGAAATTTTGGAAATTATGAAATTTGAAAGAATTCTTGAGTTTTAAGGCTCAATTCATTGATTTTGATGTTATTTTAGCGATTTGATCGCGCGAGCAAGTTCGTATGATGTTTTTGAGTTAGTTTGAGATATGGCAGCATTATTTCTGGCCAAATGAGTGTGTGATAAAAACTGACCATGAGTCCTTAAGATACTTGAAAAGCCAAGGGAAATTGAGTAGAATACATGCCAAATGGGTTGAATTCATTGAGACATTTCCTTATGTGATAAGCTACAAGAAAGGTAAAGACAATATAGTTGCTGATGCTCTTTCAAGAAGGTACGCTCTTATTTCAACTCTTACTTCTAAATTGATGGGATTTGATCATTTTAAGGAATTGTATGTTGATGATTCTGATTTTAATGTCGCATTTTCGATATGTTTATGTAACGACCCAAAAGGTCATCACTTGTTTTATTAATCATTTCGAGCTTCTGAGGTCTTAAATCCCTCATTTATAGTTTCCACGATTTGCGTGCACAGTTCGGGCGCGAAGCTGGAAAATTTTTATGTTGAAATATGTGAAATATGTGAAAAATTTGAAGAATTTTGATATTAATATTTATATGGTTGACTTTGGTCAACATTTTTGGCAAACGGACCCGGACCCGTGATTTGATGGTATCAGAAAATCCGTAGAAAAGTATGGAACTTAGGCGTATGCCCGGAATTGAAATCCGAGGTCTAGAACCCCGGTAAAAGAATTTTTTTGTTAAATTATTTTTTGAAAATGTTTAAGGAAAATGAAACTGAATTTTTATTAAAAAGTACTGGTATCGGGCTCGTATTTTGGTTCCGATGCCCGGTACAAGTCATATATATTGGTTAAGAGCTTCCTGTAAAGTTTGGTTGAAAACGGACGTCATTTGACGTGTTTCGGCCTTAAATTGGAAATTTTGGAAATTATAAAATTTGAAAGAATTCTTGAGTTTTAAGGCTCAATTCATTGATTTCGATGTTATTTTAGCGATTTGATGGCGCGAGCAAGTTTGTATGATGTTTTTCAGTTAGAGTGCATATTTGGTTTGGAGCCCCGAGGGCTCGGGAGTGTTTCAGAGGTGGTTCGGGGTGTTTTTGGACTTGGAAAAATTGTAGAAAATCTGCAACAGATATTCCTTCTTCGCGTTCGCGTCCATCAGGTGGCGTTCGCGTCCATCAGGTCGCGTTCGCGAAGGCTTCTCCTTCCCTTTCTTCGCGTTCGCGTCTATTTGATCGTGTTCGCGTACAACAACTTGGACCCCAGCCTTTTTCCTCTACGTGTTCGCGTGAAGGCTTCCGCGTTCGCAGAGCCTGGTCTGCCTCTTCTACGCGTTCGCGTAAGGCACCACGCGTTCGTGTAGGCCAAATTGTAAGCCCCCAGATTTTTCTTCTACTCGTTCACGACTGTGTCCACGCGAATGCGATGCCCATTTCTGTCCAACCCTTCGCGAACGCGACACTGTGCATGCGAACGCGAAGGGCAAATTTTCGCCCAGTGAATTAATACCCAAAACAGAACACTTACGGGATTTTATCCCATTTTCACAAAACCTTCTCTTCTCCACAGCTTCTTGGGCGATTCTTGAGCAATCCTTCTTCATACTTCTTGGGTAAGTGATTCTTAACTCTTTTTCTTCATTTTCCATCAATATTATTTGAATTACTAAGCCTAAATAGGTGTAAATGGGTAGAAATATTGAGAATTTAGTATAGTAAGGGTTTCCAAAGAATTTGCGATCTAGACCTCGTTTTGGAGTCGAACTTAAGAACAAATTATATATTTGAACTCATGGATGATTGGGTGAACTTATTTTGGTTCGAAACTTGAGTTTCGATTATGTGGGCACGGGGTCGATTTTTACTATTCCGGGCAGAATGTTGTAAACAAAATCATATTTAGCAATAAGAACTAGTCTGTTAAGTAAAATTGATGATATTAAATCAATTGTGTATAGATACGATTGGATTGGAGCCAAATTCGAAAGGAAAAGGCATCGCTACGGATTGAATCATTCGTAAACTTTCGAGGTAAGTGTTTGTTCTATCCTAGCTTGAAGGAATATGAATTTAGTTGTGTATGAATTGTTGATTAAGAGTTACTGGTGTCACACCAGTAACGGAGATAAATTGTTGAATTATTATCAATTATTGGTCCAAACCGGTAATTATAAATATTGTCGATGCAGAAATTATTGGTTAAATGCCGGTAATATATATATTTATGAATTGGGATCGTGTGGCGCACCGACCACTTATATGATAAGAAATAGGATCCTGTGGCACGCCGACCACAAAGTGATTTAAAATCTTGGCATTGGCCATAGTTGCCGGTAGCCTATTGATATATTTGGGAGCGGGTGGTACGCCTACCACAAGGTATAATTTATTGATACAATTGGGAGAAGGTGGTACGCCTACCACAAGGTATAATTTATTGATACAATTGGGAGCGGGTGGTACGCCTACCACAAGATATACCTTATTGATACAATTGGGAGCGGATGGTACACCTACCACAAGATATAATTTACTGTTACAGTTGGGAGCGGGTGGTACGCCTACCACGAGATATGAAATGAAAAAGGAATTGAGACATGAAAGTAAGATTTATTCTGTTGACTAGATTACTCTGGATATTATGAGTTATTGACTGTTATTTCAGAGCAGAGTCTTTCCTTATAAATGTTTTGTATATGTATATATATTGCAACTGTACAGGTTTATGTGGGTGACTGGCCTTAGTCTCGTCACTATTTCGCTGGGATAGGCCAGACACTTACCAGCACATGGGGTCGGTTGTGCTGATACTACACTCTGCGCTCTTTTTGCACAGATACAGGTTGCGGACAGCAGTAGCGGCAGTAGCGATCGTGGATATTCCGACTATTGAGACTACGAGGTAGCCTTGCAGGCGTCCCCAGGACCCGTTGTCTCTTCTATCTATGTATTTCATTATGTTATCTTATGTATTCGAGATAAACATCTTTTATTTCTTTCAGACGATTGTGTGTATTATTCTTAGAAGTTCGTGAGTATTGTGACACCGGTCTTGGGTAGTGTATCATGTTTGGGTTTCTTTATCATATTTGATAAGATTGACTAAGTCTTCCGCTAAGTTTAATTATTCCGCTGTAATTTATATGTTTTTAATTTTAAAAATCTTAATAAGAGTTTGGTAACTAATGGAAATGTAAGTAATATTTGGCTTGCCTAGCTTCCACTAGTAGGCGCCATCATGACTCCCGATGGTGGGAAATCCGGGTCGTGACAGTTTAATTGGGCCTTTTGAGAAGTATAATATGAAAGATGGGTTTCTTTTTAAAGAGAATAAGCTTTGTGCCCCTAATTGTTTTTTGCGAGAAGTTTTTGTGAGGGAAGAACATTGTGGGGGACTTATGGGGCACTTCGGTGTGCCTAAAACACTTGACATCCTTGCTGAAAATTTCTTTTGGCCTAATATGAGAAAAGATGTCGAAAGATTTTGTGTTCAGTGCCTTGAATGCAAACAAGCTAAATCTAAAGTGTTGCCACATGGTTTATACACTCCATTACCTGTGTCTATTTCACCTTGGATTGATATTTCTAGACTTTGTGTTAGGACTGCCTAGAACAAGGTATGGTAAGGATAACATCTTTGTTGTGGTAGATAGGTTCTAAAAAATGGCTCGTTTTATTCCCTGTTTAAAGATTAATGATGCTTCTCATGTTGCTGGCTTATTTGTTAGAGAAGTTGTTAAATTGCATGGTATACCTCGAACTATTGTTAGAGATAGGGATGCTCAGTTTCTAAGCCACTTTTGGCATGTGCTTTGGGGAAAATTGGGCACAAAGTTGTTGTTATCTACTTCGTGTCATCCACAAACTGGTGGGAAAACTGAGGTAGTAAATAGAACTTTAGGAAATATGTTAAGGGTTGTTCTAAAAGGAAAGTTTACTTCTTGGGAGGAACACTTGCCTATGGTAGAATTTTCTTACAATTGAATTGTTCATTCATCTACTGGTTATTCTCCTTTTGAATTTGCTTATGGCTTTAACCCCCTTACACCTCTTGAACTATTGCTCTTGCCTACTAATGAGATAGTTAGTCTTAATGGAAAGAAGAAAGCTGATTTGATAAAGAATATTCATGAGCATACGAGACTTGCAATTGAGAGGAGGAATGGGCAAATAGCTATACGAAGGAATAAAGGTCGAAAATCTGTTATCCTTGAGCCTGGTGATTTGGTTTCGGTTCATATGAGGAACGAGAGATTTCCTTCAATAAGGAAGACAAAATTGCACCCTAGAGGAGATTGACCATTTAAAGTACTTGAACGAATTGGAGAAAATGATTACAAATTGTACCTGCCAGGTGAGTTTCAAGTAAGTACTACTTTCAATGTTGCTGGCTTATCCTTGTTCGATGTAGGTTCAAATTCGAGGATGAATTCTTTTCAAGAGGAGGGGAATGATAGCTTCATGGACAAAGATAAAGTTGTAGAAGCTCCAAGAAGGCCATTCACGAGGTCTCAAGCTAAGGAGATGCAAGACAAGGTTATTTCGCTTCAATGGGAGACCAAGAAGGCGCTAATGGTTGAACAAGATCTACAAAATTATAGAGCGGATTGAGCTAAGTGCTACACTCATTTCGTGGTCCAAGTCCAAGTCTAATAAGAGGTTGATTGGGGTCCAAGCACCAGCCAGGGAGGGCCTAAATTAGGCACCTAAATTTTCCTAGTTTGTTAGGACATATTTATTACTTTCCTAGTTAGTTAAGGTTAATAGTTTCCTTTTCCAAAGATTGGTAGAATGTAACGACCCGACCGGTCGTTTTGAGTACTAGCGCTCCGTGGAGGCCATGAACAGCTTCATTTCGGGTATTATGACTTGTTTGCACGGTCGAAATCTAAATTCAGGGAGATAGAGTTAAATTTAAATGAAAATTTCCATTTCAGAAGCTTTAAGTTAAAAGAATGAACTTGGATTGGATTTTTGAGTAAACGACCTCGGAATTAGGATTTGAAAGGTCCAGCAGGTTCGTATAATGATATCGGACTTGGGCGTATGCCCGATTCAGGTTTTGGATAACCCAGAAGCATTTTGGCACCTATTATGGAAGTTAGCATTTTGGAAGAAATTTCATAAGTTTGACTTGAAGTGCATTTCAGCGTTATCGGTGTCTGTTTGGAATTTTGAGACTGGACGTAGCTCCGTATAGTGATTCTGGATTTGGGAGCACGATCGAAAATAAATTCGGAGGTCCGTAGGTCATTTTGGAGTCGTTTGGGTAAAGGTAAGAATTTGAAGGTTTTTAAGAAGCTTGAACGGAAGTGGAAATTTTGATATCAAGCTCTAAATGCAAATTTTATTTTCCGGATAGCTTCGTTAGGTGATTTGGGACTTAGGAGTGTGTCCGGAATATTTTTGGGATGACCGGTGTAGAATTACGCTTGAATTGGAAAAGTTAGTATTTTGGCAATTTTCGGTTGATAGGTGAGATTTTGATCCGAGGGTCGAAATGAAATTCCGAAAGTTTCTGTAGCTTCGATATATTATTTTGGACTTGTCCGCAAAATTTCAGGTCATTCGGATGTCATTTGGTTGGGTTTCGGATCGAATGTGAGTTTTGGAAGAATTTGATAAATTTAGGCTCGAATCCGTTGTAAATTGATAATTTTTGTGTTTATGGACGTGTTTGGATGATTGGAACAAGTTTGAATAAGGTTATAGGAAGTGTTGGTGTTTTTGGTTGAGGTCCCGGGGCCTCGGGTGAGTTTCGGGGTGGTTTCGGACCATTTCTAGGCCATTTTTCACTGCTGGTTTTTGGCTACAACAGTGCTCTACGGGATCGCGGGGTATTGGTCGCGATCGCGGTGAGTAAAATCTGAGGAAAAAACTAATGAATCGCGATCGCGTAGATTGCTTCGCGATCGCGAAGAAGACATTTCTGTCGCGCAGGCCCTACTTTAGAAGATCATATCTTTTTATCTACAAATAAAGCCTCATTTGAAAATTCGTAGCAAAAGTTATGTATGTTACGCTCTATGCTGTCCGAGAAGGATATCTAAAACACATAAATGGATTTGCAAGCCTGTATCTCGATATTTGTAAGGATTAAGGAAATGATCAACAAATGCAAGTTATAGCCCTATGTGTCTAGATTCCAGAACATCAAACCATTTGTCATTTAGAGTTGTGTGTAAAACGTTATGACCATTTTACTGAAGCCTGTCCGGAGGAATTGGAAGTTGTTCACCGCGATCGCGAGGCATTTCCCGCGATCGCGAAGGGTAATTTTTGGGCCAGAAATTTGTTCTTCGCGATCGCGAAGCATTTCCCGCGATTGCAGTGAACAAAATACCTGGATAGAATGTTTTAAAACATTTCATCCGCGAACCAAACCCATTTTTCCACCATTTTTGGTCATTCTTGAGAGCTTTTGGACGAGAATTGAAGGGGTTTTGACAAGAAGTGATTAGAGGTAAGTCCTGTGAACTAAATACATGATTTTATTGAAGAATCATCCTTGAAATTTATGAAAACATAGCAAAATTGTAAGAAATTAGGGCTTGGAGCAGAAACTTTAAATTTGGGATTTGAAGCGCCATTTCTGGTCCGATTTGGGAGATTTTTATATGGTTAGACTCGTGAGAGTACGAGGGTTCTGAAAACGTAAAAATATTTCAATTTCGAGCCGATGGATTCAGGGGTATTTTGGTCATTTCACCCACTTCTGCGCCATAGCTGTAATTTTATCATTGTAATTAGTTACTTGCAATGTTATTTATACTGTGTAATTGGTTTGACTAGATTCAGGCCACTCGGAGTCGGATATTCGCGGCAAGAGGGTTGTCTCTTAGCGGTTTTGTACCGGAATCGAGGTAAGTGGCTTGTCTAACCTCGTGTGGGGAATTTTCACCCCTAGGATATTATGTGATAGTTTAAATGCCTTGTACGCGAGGTGACGGGCGTGTACATGCGCTGGTTGTTGTAACGCACACTTTACTTGAATTGTCCGATTTGTGATATTCCTACTCTTAGCTGACAAAAGCGTTACTTTTACCCGCTATTAGTTAGAAAAGCATGATTGACTAGGATTCAACATGTTTAATTGTTTAGTCGACTTACTTGAACTTCTTGATAAATTGTCGGCACTAGCTTCGGTGAAGTTGTAATTATACATATTATACTCTCCTTGTGTGTTTTCTTTAATTGATATATTGGTAGGGACTGCGGGTTCGATTCCTGGAGATCTTGAGTTATTGGTAGGGACTGCGGGTTCGATTCCCGGAGATCCTGAGTTATTGGTAGGGACTGCGGGTTTGATTCTCGGAGATCCCGAGTTATTGGTAGGGACTGCGGGTTCGATTCCCGGAGATCCCGAGTTATTGGTAGGGACTGCGGGTTCGATTCCCGGAGATCCCGAGTTATTGATATACTGCGGGTTCGATTCCCGGAGATCCTGAGTTATTGATTGAGTTTGTTACTTGTTGTTATTTAATCGTAGATGGTTGCAGTGATCACTTTATTGTCGTTATTTTGAAATTATTATCATTTAAACTGCTTATTGTTGTTATTATCATTATATTATTGTTCTCTCAGTAGGGCCCTGACCTTCCTCGTCACTACTCCATCGAGGTTAGGCTTGGCACTTACTGAGTACCGCCGTGGTGTACTCATGCTACTTTTCTGCAAACTTTTGTTGTGCAGATCCGGGTACATCAGGACAGCCTCATATCAAGTGATTCAGCAGCGCTTCGGGAGACCTCGAGGTATGATCTCCTACGTCCGCGGATCCGGAGGCCTTCCTTCTATTCTATTAGTGCTAGTAGATGTTTTTCCTCCATTCTGTTGTTAGATACTCTTTACACATAGAGCTACAGGTGTATGTTCTCTTTATGTCTGTGTTACCCATGGGATTCCGGATCTTGGTGGTGTTTTATACAGTGTATTTGACGGGTGTATGTGCCTAGCGGCACGGATTACATCCCTTTTATCTTATTTTCCGCTAATTCTTATTAAATGTTCATAAACTAGTATATTCAGCGATGTGTTAGGCTTACCTAGTCATGGGGACTGGGTGCCATCACGACATGTTCATGATTGGTGAACTAGGGTCGTGACAAGTTGGTATCAGAGCTCTAGGTTCGTAGGAGTCACGGGACACAGACCGGTTACTTAGATTCTCGTTGATCGATACGGAGACGTCTGTATTTATCTACAAGGGGCTATGTAACTGTTTTTGTCACGACCCAAACCCTTGTCGTGATGGCGCCCAACACAATGCTAGGCAAGCCCGACCAAATTATCCCTTAAACCAGCCAGTTATTAATCAAATTAAACTTAAACAGTAAATGATCATATCAGGTGATAACCGAAACGTAAAACATACAAAATACGGTCCCAATCATATCGTGGTGTCACGAGACCGAGCCTCTACAGAATAGCATCCTAATACAATCAAGTCTAGGCAAATAGGAAATCAACAAGATGATAAAGAAGGAGAAAACAAGCTCGGCGGACGCTGGCAACTACCTCGTAATCTCCGCAAAAGTAGACAAGGATCAGCAGCTACAATGTCTCAACTGCTCTCGGGCACCTGTGGATCTGCACAGAAAGTGCAGGGGAGTGGGGTGAGTATATTTCAACTCAGTGAGTAACAATAATAAATAATAACTGAAGGTAAGAACTCCCGTGCTATCACTTAGCAGTTCTAAGGCAACCCTCACAGGTACGTCATCACTATAGTAGTACTCTAACCTCCAATCTACGTTTATCTCTACAAGATTCCACACCGAACCAACCCTCACTCGTACCCCTACGGTGTACGGCCATCTCAACATATAAAGACACATACCTATGTCTATAATGTATAAGTAATTAGGTAGATAGTAGGATATGATTAAGTATAATCCTGCGGCGTGCAGCCCGCTCCAATACATATCACACTGCGGCGCGCAACCCGCTCCATTTAACGTCGACGGTGCTCACTGGGGGTGTATACGGACTTCGGAGGGGCTCCCTAGGCCCAAGCACTATTATACCGCGGCGTGCAGCCCGATCCACACATGTATTACTGCGGCGTGCGGTCCGATCCAATATTTATATGTATATATATTTATACTGCTGCGGCGCGCAGCCCGATCCCCTAATATACACCAGTGCTCACTGAGAATGTGTGCAGACTCAGACTCCGAAGGGGCTCCTACAGCCCAAGCGCAATAATACTGCGGCGTGCAGTCCGTCCCACATGTATAATACATGTATATTACATGTATATTACTGCGGCGTGCAGTCCGATCCAATATATATACTGCTGCGGCGTGCAGCCCGATCCAATATAGGTATATATATATATAATACCCCATAATGGGTCGTCGACCCTATCCCATCAATATGTGCTTGGCCTCTCAGGCTCAATATAATGTATCACAGTGGGTCCTGGACCCTGTCTCAGTCATTATAGACTTGGCCTTTCAGGCCCACTCAGCTAGAACAGGGAATTCCACCCTAGATAATCTCTCTCAATGTACACATCTAGTACGAGCTCATATTATGCTATACAACTAGAGCTACGGCTGAGTGTATGTTTCCAACATGATATAAGGGTCACCTAGCTCTATAGGTTCCCTAATGCTCTACAGATCGACACAAGGCCCCAAACATGGCTATTAGCCCAGTTGTACAGTTATACTCTCAGTAACAGTCATACAACACAGTACTCTATTAGCCGGGAAGGACTAAGTCCGAACCTCTAATCACAATGTCACCACGCCCGTCATAGAACGCGTGTCTCATCTTAATATAGCACTGTGAAGTGCTAGTACGGGGTTTCAAACCCTCAGTACATTGTTTACTACTACTACTCACCTCAAACCGGTAGAAGCTTCAATCCGCCTTGCGCTCGCCTCGCAAATCAATCTCCTCGGATGCCAAATCTGCTCAAAATCATAGAGAATGCATCAATGTACGCTAATTTCACGAAATTCATTCGAAATAACCCAATTTATATCAAAACCCACAAGTTGTCAAAACCCGACTTTTGGTACACTTGTCGAAAAATTACAAAAATCACATATTCGAAATCCTCATCTCGATACGAGTCTAGGCATATAAAAATTTACCAAAATCGGACTCCATTTGCCCACTCAAATCAGTGTTTTTCTTTAATTTAGGCCTAGGGCTCAAACCCACCTTTAATCTTCCATTTACAGGGATTTAACCAAGGATTTCATGTTAAAATGATGTAATTAAGCCACAAAACTTACCTCAAACGATAACCCGATGTTCTCCCAGCAATAACTCGCCCAAATCGCCCAATTCGCCTTCAAGAAACGAGCCCCAAATGTTTTGCAACTTATGAAATTTTAACCCTTCTGTTATTTTTAACACAGGCGCGATTTCCGCTTCTGCGGACCAAAATCCGCCTCTGCGAGGCCGCCTCTGCGACCAAATGGTCGCTTATGCGAAAACACTCCTAGCCAGCTCCGCTTCTGCGGCCCATGTCTCGCTCCCGCGAGACCGCTCCTGTGAATCCCCTTCCGCTCCTGCGAGCCTTACCGCTTCTGCGCATCAGAGTCCGCTCCTGCGGACTCGCTTAGGCGACAAGTCTTCCGCTTCTGCGGATCCTCCCATAACGAGCCCAGACCGCTTCTGTGGTCTTTCCTTCCGCACCTGCGGTGCCGCCCTTGCGGACCAGGATCCGCCTCGGCGAACCCCCGCTCCTGCGCTCCCATATCCGCTTCTGCGGACTCGCTCCTGCGACCAAAATTCCGCAGGAGCGAAAATGACAGAACCAGACTCTTCAACCTGCAATTTCCATGATTTTCTTCCGTTTAACCATCCGAAAACACCCCGAGGCCCCCGGACCTCATCCAAACACACCAACACATCTTAATACCTTATTCGAACTTGCTCCAATCCTCAAAACACGTCTAATAACATCAAAACCCATAATTCACATCGAATTCAAGCCTAAATTCCTTAAAACATTCCGAATTACACAATCAATCAAAAACCCGGTCAAACGACCTCCGAATGACCTAAAATTTTACAGGCGCATCCAAAATCACCTAACGGAGCTACTGCAACTGTCGGAATTCCATTCTGACCCCCGGATCAAAATCTCACCTACCGTTCGGATTTCGCCAAAATTCGGCCTTAGCCAATTCAAGCCTATTTCTACACCGGGCCTCCAAATTCAATTCCGATCGCTCCCCTAAGTCACAATTCACCTCGCGGAACTAACCAAATCATCATAATTCGATTCCGAGCTCTCTAACTAAATAGTCAACTCCGGGTTGACTTTCCTTATTCAAGCTTCCTCCAAAAAGGCCATATGCCTCATTTCCAATTTAATTCACTCCTAACTCCCCCGATAGACTCTAACACTGATATAAAAGCATGAATTATGTAATTACAACACAACGGAGTGGTAATTCCCGTGACGACGGGCCGGGTCGTCACATTCTCCCTCTCTTAAGCAAACGCTCGTCCTCGAGCGGGTCAAGAAACATACCTGAAGTCTCAAATAGCTGAGGGTATCTGCTCCGCATCTCCCGCTCAACCTCCCAAGTAGCCTCCTCCACGGGTCGACCTCTCCACTGAACCTTAACCGATGCAATCTCCTTCGACCTCAACTTCCTTACTTGGCGACCCAAAATAGCAATAGGCTCCACATTATAGGATAGATCACCATCAAGCTGAATGGTACTGAAGTCTAATACATGGGACGGATCTCCGATGTACTTCCGGAGCATAGACACATGGAATACTGGATGAACGCTGGATAAGCTGGGTGGCAAGGCTAACTCATATGCCACCTCTCCAACTCTCCTGAGTATCTCAAAAGGACCAATGTACCTCGGGACTCAACTTCCCTTTCCTCCCGAACCTCATGACACCCTTCATGGGTGAAACCTTCAACAATACTCTATCACCAACCATGAAAGACAACTCTCGAACCCTACGGTCCGCATAACTCTTCTGGCGAGACTGTGCTGTGCGAAGCCTCTCCTGGATCAACTTTGCTCTATTTAGAGCATCTTGGACTAACTCAGTCCCTATCAATCTATCCTTACCAGGCTCAAACCATCCCACAGGGGATCTACACCGTCTACCATACAATGCCTCATACAGGGCCATCTGAATACTCGACTGATAACTATTGTTGTAGGCAAACTCGGCAAGTGGTAAGAACTCATCCCACGAACCACCAAAGTCAATCACACATGCTCGCAACATATCCTCCAGAATCTAAATAGTACGCTCAGACTGCCCATCTGTCTGGGGGTGAAATGCTGTACTCAACTCAACCCGCGTACCCATCTCTCGCTGAAATGCTCTCCAAAACTGAGAAGTGAACTGAGTACCCCTGTTGGATATGATAGACACTGGGACTCCATGCAACCGAACAATCTCTCGAATAAAGATCGCTACCAACCGCTCCGATGAGTAACTAGTGCTAACTGAGATGAAATGTGCTAACTTGGTCAGCCGATCAACAATCACCCATACAGAATCAAACTTCCTCGCTGTCCGAGGGAGTCCAGTAACAAAATCCATGGTGATCCTCTCCCATTTCCACTCGGGAATAACCATACGCCGAAGAACACCGCCCGGTCTCTGATGCTCATACTTGACCTGCTGGCAATTGAGGCACTTAGCTACATGCCTAACAATATCCATCTTCATTATCCTCCACCAGTAGTGCTGTCTCAAGTCTTGGTACATCTTTGCGGCACCTGGGTGAATAGAGTACCACGAACTGTGTGCCTCCTCAAGTATCAATTCCCGCAAACCATCAACATTGGGCACGCATACACGACCCTGCATCCTCAGAACACCATCACTGTCGATAGTCACATCTCTAACATCATTATGCTGCACTCTGTCCTTAAGGACAAGCAAATGTGGGTCATCATACTGTCGCTCCCCGATGCGATCATATAAGGAAGATCGAGAAACAACACAAGCCAACACCCGACTCGGCTCCGAAATATCTAATCTCACTAGCCGATTGGCTAGGGCCCGAACATCATAAGCAAATGGCCTCTCCCCAACTGGGATGAAAGCTAAGCTGCCCATGCTAACCGCCTTCCGACTCAAGGCATCGGCCACCACATTGGCCTTCCCCGGATGATACAAAATAGTGATATCATAGTCCTTAAGCAACTCCAACCACCTCCGCTGTCTCAAATTAAGGTCCTTCTGTCTGAATAAGTGCTGAAGGCTACGATGATCCGTGAACACCTCACAGGAGACGCCATACAGGTAATGCCTCCAAATCTTCAAAGCATGAACTATGGCTGCTAGCTCCAAATCATGAACAGGGTAGTTCTTCTCGTGGGGCTTCAACCGACGAGAAGCATAAGCAATGACCCTACCCTCCTGCATCAACACACAACCAATGCCCACTCCTGAGGCATCACAATATACAGTATAAGAATCTGAAGCTGTCGGTAGAATCAAGACTGGTGCTGTGGTCAGTGCTGTCTTGAGCTTCTGAAAGCTCTCCTCGCACTCCTCGGACCATAAGAAAGGAACACCCTTCCGAGTCAATCTAGTCAAGGGTGAAGCAATAGAAGAGAACCCCTGAACGAATCGGCGATAATACCCTGCCAATCCCAGAAAGCTACGGATCTCAGTAACTGAGGTCGGTCTGGGCCAACTCTGCACCGCCTCGACCTTCCTCGGATCTACCTGAATACCATCACAGGACACCACGTGCCCTAAGAATGCCACGGACTCAAGCCAGAACTCACATTTGGAGAACTTGGCATACAGCTTCTCCTCTCTCAATCTCTGCAATACAATACTCAAGTGCCGAGCATACTCCTCCCGGCTACGAGAGTAGACTAGTATGTCATTAATGAATACGATCACAAATGAATCAAGATACGGCCTGAATACACTGTTCATCAGATGCATAAATGCTGCTGGGGCGTTGGTTAGCCTAAAAGACATCACAAGGAACTCATAGTGACCATATCTGGTCCGGAATACAGTCTTCATAATGTCAGACTCTCTAATCTTCAGCTGATGGTAGCCTGAACGAAGATCAATCTTCGAAAACACCCTAGCTCCCTGGAGCTGATCAAATAAATCATCAATACGAGGCAGAGGATACTTATTCTTCACTGTTACTTTGTTTAGCTGCCTATAGTCAATACACATTCTCATAGATCCGTCCTTCTTCTTAACAAACAGGACCGGTGCACCCCACGGCGACACACTCGGCCGAATTAACCTCTTATCTAGGAGTTCCTGGAGCTGCTCCTTCAATTCCTTCAACTCAGCTGGTGCCATCCGATACGGAGGAATAGAAATAGGCTGAGTGCCTGGCACCAAATCGATACCAAAATCAATATCCCTGTCCGGCGGCATGCCCGGCAGGTCTGAGGGAAACACATCAGGAAAGTCTCGCACAATGGGAACAGAATCAATACTGGGAGTCCGGGCCTCGACCTCCCGCACAAATGCTAAATAAGAGAGACATCCCTTCCCAACCATTCGTTGGGCCTTGAGGAAAGATATTACCTCGCTAGGTACATACTCAGTCGTGCCTCGCCACTCGATCCTCTGAATGCCCGGCATAGCCAAGGTGACTGTCTTAGCATGACAATCCAGAATAGCATGACATGGAGATAGCCAGTCCATGCCCAATATAACATCAAAATCAATCATGCTGAGAAGCAACAGGTCTACTCGGGTCTCCAGACCTCCAATAGTGACCAGACAGGACCAGTATACGTGGTCCACAACAATAGTATCCCCTACCGGGGTAGATACGTGCACTGGCAGCTCAAGACTCCCTCGGGTCGTGCCCAAATGAGGAGCAAAATATGTAGACACATAAGAATAAGTAGAACCGGGATCAAACAATACCGAGGCATCTCCGTGGCAGATTGAAATAATACCTGTAATGACAGCATCAGAAGTAACAGCCTCAGATCGGCCCTGAAAAGCATAGCATCTAGCCTGTCCGCCTGATCGGCCTCCCCCTCGAGAGCGACCCCTAGCTGTCTGACCCTCACCCCTAGCTGGCGGGGCGGGTGCTGAAGTAGAAGGACCAGATGACGAGGGCTGCCCCCTCTGCTGATAAGATCTGGAAACAAGATGGGGACACTCCCTACGGTGATGCCCAAACTCTCCGCACTCGTAGCAACTCCCCGGTGCTGGGTACTGAGACTGATAAGGACCTCTGGCGCTGGAGTGGCCAGCTGATGAACTAGGCCGAGATGAACCCCGAGCGGATGGGGACCGTGAAGAACTCCGTGCCGGCATGGCACCGAGAGATAGATGGCTCGGTGTGAACCCCGATAACCCCGTCTAGGAGACCATCCGCGACGATCCGAGTGACCCGACCGCGAAGACCCGAAAGAGCGACCTCGGCTCTTCTGACCCCTGGCCTCCGGTCCGAGTGCCACCGGAACTAGCCGCTCCTCGAGGCCTCTTGGCCTCCCTCTCATCCCCTCTCTCTGCGACGATCTATCTCTATGTCACGAGCAATATCCACAACATCCTCAAATGTGCGACTCAAACCCTCTCCCGAGTCATCAAAATACGAATGGGATAAATGAGGCCGTCTACAAAGCGTCCAATCCTCTCTCTGTCGGAAGGAACAAACCATGGTGCATACCTAGACAACTCTGTAAACCTGATCTCATACTCTGACACTGACATGTCCCCCTGACAGAGACCCTCAAACTGCATGCGCATCTCCTCCCTCTAAGATCGAGTAACCCACTTCTCCAAGAACATGGTAGAGAACTCTAGCCATGATAGTAGTGCTGCCCTTGCTGGCCTGCGGCGCTCAAAAGCCTCCCACCAATCTAAGGCTGGCCCCTGAAACTGAAAGGTAGTGAAAGATACCCCACTGGACTCCAAGATCCCTACCGTATGAAGTATCCGACGGCACATGTCCAAAAAACCTTGGGCGTCCTCGCCCGGAGTACCAGTGAACACTGGAAGAGATAACCTAGTGAACCTCTCGAGACGACGCCGCTCATCGTCCGTCATAGCTGGGACCCTGTCCCCCTGAACATGATCTGCTGGCTGAGCCGGAACCACAGGCTGAACTGGAGGAGCCTCTGGTGTCTGCAAGCCCTGCACTGCTGGCTCTGGAGTGCATGCTACGGGTGTCTGATGACCACCCCCGGTCCCTGATGCAGCTGCTGCGGTAGTAACTGAAACCGCCTGTGCCAGGCCAGTGCAAACTGCTAGTATCTGAGCTAGGGTCTCCTGTAGACCCGGAATGATAATAGGCACAGCTGGTGCCTGAACTGGTGCTGCTGGCACCACCGCGTCCACGGCCTCTAGCAGGTGGTAGTGGTGGCCGTCCTCGACGTCCGGATGATCGAGTTCTCGCCATCTGCGAGAGAATAGAATGTCAAAGTTCAGATCAAGTCAAAAGTAATCGCACGACCAGAATTCCAAGAATTGAAACTTTTTCTAAAAAGGTTTGCAGCCTCCCGAGGATAAGTACAGGCGTCCCCGCACCGATCCACGAGACTATACCAACTGGCTCATGACTCGCGAGACCTGTTAACCTAGGCTCTGATACCAACTTGTCACGACCCAAACCCTGGTCGTGATGGCGCCCAACACAATGCTAGGCAAGCCCAACCAAATTATCCCTTAAACTAGCCAGTTATTAATCAAATTAAACTTAAACAGTAAATGATCATATCAGGTGATAACCGAAACGTAAAACATACAAAATACGGTCCCAACCATATCGTGGTGTCATGAGACTGAGCCTTTACAGAATAGCATCCTAATACAATCAAGTCTAGGCAAATAGGAAATCAACAAGATGATAAAGAAGGAGAAAACAAGCTCTGCGGACGCTGGCAGCTACTTCGTAATCTCCGCAAAAGTAGACAAGGATCAGCAGCTACAATGTCTCAACTGCTCTCGGGCACCTATGGATCTGCACAGAAAGTGCAGGGGAGTGGGGTGAGTATATTTCAACTCAGTGAGTAATAATAATAAATAATAACTGAAAGTAAGAACACATGTGCTATCACTTAGCAGTTCTAAGGCAACCCTCACAGGTACGTCATCACTATAGTAGTACTCTAACCTCCAATCTACGTTTATCTCTACAAGATTCCACACCGAACCAACCCTCACTCGTACCCCTACGGTGTACGGCCATCTCAACATATAAAGACACATACCTATGTCTATAATGTATAAGTAATTAGGTAGATAGTAGGATATGATTAAGTATAATGCTGCGGCGTGCAGCCCGCTCCAATACATATACCGCTGCGGTGCGCAGCCCCGCTCCATTTAACGTCGACGGCGCTCACTGGGGGTGTATACAGACTTCGGAGGGGCTCCCTAGGCCCAAGCACTATTATACCGCGGCGTGCAGCCCGATCCACACATGTATTACTGCGGCGTGCAGTCCGATCCAATATTTATATGTATATATATTTATACTGCTGCGGCGCGCAGCCCGATCCCATAATATACACCAGTGCTCACTGAGAATGTGTGCAGACTCAGACTCCGAAGGGGCTCCTACAGTCCAAGCGCAATAATACTGCGGCGTGCAGTCCGTCCCACATGTATATTACATGTATATTACTGCGGCGTGCAGTCCGATCCATTATATATACTGCTGCGGCGTGCAACCCGATCCAATATAGGTATATATATATAATACCCCATAATGGGTCCTCAACCCTATCCCAGTCAATATGTGCTTGGCCTCTCAGGCCCAATATAATGTATCACAGTGGGTCCTAGACCCTGTCTCAGTCAATATAAACTTGGCCTTTCAGGCCCACTCAACTAGAACAGGGAATTCCACCCTAGATAATCTCTCTTAATGTACACATCTAGTACGGGCTCATATTATGCTATACAGCTAGAGCTACGGCCGAGTGTATGTTTCCAACATGATATAAGGGTCACCTAGCTCTATAGGTTCCCTAATGCTCTACAGATCGGCACAAGGCCCCAAACATGGCTATTAGCCCGATTGTACAGTTATAGTCTCAGTAACAGTCATACAACACAGTATTCTATTAGCCGGGAAGGACTAAGTCCGAACCCCCAATCACAATGTCACCACGCTCGTCATAGAACGCGTGTCTCATCTCAATATAGCACTGTGAAGTGCTAGTACGGGGTTTCAAACCCTCAGTACATTATTTACTACTACCACTCACCTCGAACCGGTAGAAGCTTCAATCCGCCTTGCACTTGCCTCGCAAATCAATCTCCTCGGGTGCCAAATCTGCTCAAAATTATAGATAATGCATCAATATACGCTAAGTTCACGAAATTCATTCGAAATAACCCAATTTATATCAAAACCCACAAGTTGTCAAAACCCGACTTTTGGTACAGTTGTTGAAAAATTACAAAAATCACATATTCGAAATCCTCATCTCGATACGAGTCTAGGCATATAAAATTTACCAAAATCGGACTCCATTTGCCCACTCAAATCAGTGTTTTTCTTTAATTTAGTCCTAGGGCTCAAACCCACCTTTAATCTTCCATTTACAGGGATTTAACCAAGGATTTCATGTTAAAATGATGTAATTAAGCCACAAAACTTACCTCCAACGATAACCCGATGTTCTCCCAACAATAACTCGCCCAAATCGCCCAATTCGCCTTCAAGAACCGAGCCCCAAATGTTTTGCAACTTATGAAATTTTAACCCTTCTGTTATTTTTAACACAGGCGCGATTTCCGCTTCTGCGGACCAAAATCCGCCTCTGCGAGGCCGCCTCTGCGACCAAATGGTCGCTTCTGCGAAAACACTCCTAGCCGCCCAGCTCCGCTTCTACGGCCCATGTTTCGCTCCCGCGAGACCGCTCCTGCGAATCCCCTTCCGCTCCTGCGAGCCTTACCGCTTCTGCGCATCAGAGTCCGCTCCTGCGGACTCGCTTAGGCGACAAGTCTTCCGCTTCTGCGGATCCTCCCCTAACGAGCCCAGACCGCTTCTGCGGTCTTTCCTTCCGCACCTGCGGTGCTGCCCTTGCGGACCAGGATCCGCCTCGGCGAACCCCAGCGCTTCTGCGCTCATTTTCCGCTCCTGCGGGCTCGCTCCTGTGCCACCATTTCCGCGGGAGCGAAAACAACAGAACCAGAACTCTTCAAACCTGCAATTTCCATGTTTTTCTCCCGATTAACCATCCGAAAACACCCCGAGGCCCCCGGGACCTCATCCAAACACACCAACACATCTTAATACCTTATTCGAACTTGCTCCAATCCTCAAAACACGTCTAATAACATCAAAACCCATAATTCACATCGAATTCAAGCCTAAATTCCTTAAAACATTCCGAATTACACAATCAATCAAAAACCCGGTCAAACGACCTCCGAATGACCTGAAATTTTGCACGAACATCCAAAATAACCTAATGGAGCTATTGCAACTGTCGGAATTCCATTCCGACCCCCGGATCAAAATCTCACCTACCGTTCGGATTTCGCCAAAATTCAGCCTTAGCCAATTCAAGCCTATTTCTACACCGGGCCTCCAAATTCAATTCCGATCGCACCCCTAAGTCACAATTCACCTCCCGGAACTAAACGAATCATCAGAATTTGATTCTGGGCTCTCTAACTAAATAGTCAACTCCGGGTTGACTTTCCTTATTCAAGCTTCCTCCAAAAAGGCCATATGCCTCATTTCCAATTTAATTCACTCCTAACTCCCCCGATAGACTCTAATACTGATATAAAAGCATGAATTATGTAATTACAACACAACGGAGTGGTCATTCCCGTGACGACGGGCCGGGTCGTCACAGTTTTGGAAACTCTTCAATTCTTTGAATTCCTTATCGTGCGCCATTTATTCAGTTGGAGCCTATGTCATATGTTTTTTTGCATCCACTCGTATATTAAAATTGCGCACTCGGTATCAAGTATGCGCCGACGGTTCGTGATGCTGCAGAGGGATTTTAAGGGAGTCAAGAATTTACTCAACTATTATTACTGTGTGTCATCCATATCGATAATGCAAGAGAATTGAGAGATCTTCAATTGTGCACATGAGGGTGCACTAGGTTCTGACATTCGGGTGATAAGTACAGTCTTGAGAAGGTTTACTTAACTGCCTAATCGTCACAGTAATCGTAGAATCACAAGATGGATGTAGATCTAAAGATAGTTAGTGGTAATAAAGACTATATGCTTCATATGAGATATCTATTTAGCGAAGGATTCAGCCAGCAGAGATACTGGGGGGAAATGAGTTTAACTGTCTTAAGAAGGACATACACCAAACGAATGTCTTTGGCTTGTCTTATGATGAACACGTACGAATGTTAAAGGCTAGTATCATGGATTAGCAAGATGTATCTTAAGGCTTCGTGTGAAGTGAAAGAATTTCACTATCAACGATCAAATTATGGGTCATGTGTCATATCAGATTTGGCCTGCAATGTATCTAGGTGCTATTCAAAAGGTTCTTTGAAACTTGCGGATGGGCAAGAGTTGAGGATCGTATGGTATGATGTTGGGACTTTTGATGTTCCTGTATCCCTAATAAATTCTCCCTTTCATTATCAGCAGGGAAGATTTTGGTGAAGGCTACATGGTGCTTCGTAGGCGTGTGAGAATCACAGTATGTTTTAAGATGTCGTTGGTAGAGAATGCTTGGTGCATGGAGCGGGATGAATGTTTGGTTGTATTGGAATGCGGTCATACCCTATGGTGTCAGAGTGCTAATAGAGCACAAGTGGTTATATTTGTTGGATCAAGTGAGTTGCAGTTGAATAATAGTAAATGACTTGAGAGAATGGTTCTAATGTGTTCGAGAGTCGTGTAATAGTGGCTTTGGGCTAAGTGGGAGAGTCTCACCGCTTACGATTGGGTCGCATGGTTAATTACCTGTGTGAATTCTGGATACTAGCGTATTATTGTGTTATTGCAGCCACGGGAAAGGACCATGTGTGGCAATTTGAGTATATGTAATGTTGAATGCATGTTATGGTTAGCCTTACTGGCTCATGTTCAAACTTGAGGGAAGATTCATGATTTATGCCTTGTATAGGTTCAGGCTTCAGGGGAAGCGAGCTCGCTGGGTACTTTATCGAGAGTGTATTCATATGTTATAAAAAATAGAAAAAATATTAGTAGAGTTGGTCGCATACTGGGACTAGTCAGGGCCGAATGACTCTCAATAGCAGTCTTGGCAAATTCAAGAGTTAAAGTATGGTGCCTGATGATTCTGAGTCTATAGGTACAGTTGAGAGTCAAGCTTTAGAAGAAACTTATGAAGAAAGGCACAAAATGTTCTATGATGTTTTTGACTTGTGGTATAGTATTTGAGAGACATGAAATGGTCGTCGTTCTTGAGATAGCATGGCCTCATGATTTAAGTTCACTCGGGGTGAGTGCGATTGGAATAAGTTAGGTATTGAAGGGAGATATTAACATTTCTAAGGCAACCCAGGATAAACTGGAAGGAAGTAGATTGATTAGCTATAGTTGAGTTGGCATATTCATGTCAATGATCGGTTCATGCAACGTGATCGAGTTATGCATGTGATTTGTGGTGGTGCATTTGAGACTTTTCGGCCGCAGTGATTGATGTTATTTTGAAGTATTCTTCTGTTAGGGGCCTGTTACGAGTAGGCAGATCTCGGAAAAGGGTTATGGTGGCTTGGACCACTACTGAGAGATTGGAAAATTCAACGGTTATGAGAACTCGCCTGTGTATTGCTATAGTTCTCCTGAAATGAGTTAAATGGAAAGTCTTATGTGATGGAGTATTAGCCTATCGTCAGTTCTAGAGTTGTGATGGAAATCGTGTCTAACGTATATCGGCATGTGAAGTGCAGTGAGCAGTATGGAATTTAAAGTAAGAACCAAGGTCGCAGTTGGGTCAATGAATGAGATATAAAGAGCTCGGATGAGCAGGAGAGGAGTCTCAGTGTTTGCGTAAGATGGGTATTAACGTCAGTATCACTTGAGACCAGTTTTCTGTGGGAAAGGCCTTGCATCCCGGTTAGGGACTCCTGATCGCTTTTCAGTGTTAGTGCATCCGGTGGGTTGATTGTGCATGCCCGTTTAATTATTCGGAAGATGGTGGGAGCTTGTCCCACAAGAAGATTGTATAGGTGTGACATGTAGTCACTTGATTGGTTAGAAATTTTAACCAAGTATGAATATTTGGTGATACCATCCATTTGAGAATTTATGCCTGGAGGGCACTCTATTTATTGGGTTACAGACCTGTGAAATATTATTGACTTAGCTTAGCACGACCAGGATAGACTTAAGGTCGGTGGATAGATTTAAATGTGGAAGTGAGCCTTGCATCAGGCCGATTGTGTTTCTTCTAGTAATGCGCCCTTTATGGAGGGGTAGTCGCGGTCTTATTTCGTGGTTAGTTAACTTATGTAAAGATATATTGCGCCGTATAAGTTGTGAGACGGCTTGGTAAATTCCTTATGTGTTGAGGTTCCGCTCAGCGGTGATGTTATACGAGCATGATGGCTCTTGAGACTCAGATCATATATCGCACCTCAGTTGTGCTTGAGTTTGTAGCCTATGGTGCTATATGTTTCATTGTGAATGATATCATGCACCTTAGTGTGTTTATGATCGATATTCAGTATTTTGATGTGATGAACTATTCAGCTCGACGTATGGCTCCTTGTGTGTGTTTTATATTTGGATCGTGTGGCACGCCGCCATAGTTATATTGTTTGGATCAAGTGGCACGTCGCCATGGTTATATTGTTTGGATCGTGTGGCACGCCGCCATGGGTATGTTGTTGGGATCGGGTTGCACGCCGCAACAGGGTAATGTTTATTTCAGTGTCCATATTTGCTTTTATGTGTTATGTTTCCTATTTTCTGAGGAAGTCCATGTTAGTGTGAGAGTTGATAGTTCTTTCTAGAGTTCGACTTCCTTTTGTATCACGTACGAATTAGTAGCCTACTGGCACATTGTGTCATCTTGCGAGACTTTTGATTATGTTTGAGGCGGCTTATCGCCTGAGCAGTTCGTACTAGGTGAGATGAGGTTATTGGATTTGGGGTTAGTGCAAGGTAATTATATGAAGTATATTATAGAGAAAAGATCATTCTCCGGTTTAGGACATGGTAATGGATCTTGTCAGGAGTATAAATCCAATGAATTGTTGATTCAGTAGTTTGTTATGAATATCGGCACATATCTTCCGTCGTGTCAGTCTTGTAAAAGTTAGAACAAGACCTATGTAGGTCATGAGGTGCAATGGGAGCATCTGATTCGTTGAAATTTGGCTAATTTGATCATAAAATATTATCGTGGTCCTGTGGATTTTGTGTTGCAATGTAAGAATCCAGTAAAGTTATGCAGTCATGTTTGAGGACGGCGTGTGGTGAATAATTGAGTGATCTCTTGATGAAAATAGGCCTGACATAGAATTTCGGATGTTGGAATTAGGCTCTAAGACTTATTTGTTTGAATAAAAGGGAATATCTTCAGATTATATCAGGCAAATGTGCTCATCTGAGTTCTGGAAGCACAGGAAGGTGCATAAGATGCAAAATAAAAAAGGATTTCAGACTACTCCAGTACAGTTCTCAGCACGTTCGAGGACGAACGTATGTTTAAATGGGAGAGAATGTAATGACCCGACCGGTCGTTTTGAGTACTAGCGCTCCGTGGAGGCCATGAACAGCTTCATTTCGTGTATTATGACTTGTTTGCACGGTCGAAATCTAAATTCAAGGAGATATAGTTAAATTTAAATGAAAATTTCCATTTCAGAAGCTTTAAGTTAAAAGAATGAACTTGGATTGGATTTTTGAGTAAACGACCTCGGAATCAGGGATCTGAAAGGTCCAGCAGGTTCGTATAATGATATCGGACTTGGGCGTATGCCCGGTTCAGGTTTTGGATAACCCGGAAGCATTTTGGCACCTATTGTGGAAGTTAGCATTTTGGAAGAAATTTCATAAGTTTGACTTGAAGTGCATTTCAATGTTATCGGTGTCCGTTTTGAATTTTGAGACTGGACGTAGCTCCGTATAGTGATTCTGGATTTGGGAGCGCGATCGGAAATGAATTCGGAGGTCCGTAGGTCATTTTGGAGTCGTTTGGGTAAAGGTAGGAATTTGAAGGTTTTTAAGAAGCTTGAACGGAAGTGGAAATTTCGATATTGGGCTCGAAATGTGAATTTTATGGTCCGGATAGCTTCGTTAGGTGATTTGGGACTTAGGAGTGTGTCCAGAATATTTTTGTGATGACCGGTGTAGAATTACGCTTGAATTGGCAAAGTTAGTATTTTGGCGAATTTCGGTTGATAGGTGAGATTTTCATCTGAGGGTCGGAATGGAATTCCGAAAGTTTCTGTAGCTTTGATATATCATTTTGGACTTGTCCACAAAATTTCAGGTCATTCGGACATCATTTGGTTGGGTTTCAGGATCGAATGTGAGTTTTGGAAGAATTTGATAAATTTAGGCTCGAATCCATTGTAAATTGATAATTTTTGTGTTTATGGACGTGTTTGGATGATTGGAACAAGTTTGAATAAGGTTATAGGAAGTGTTGGTGTTTTTGGTTGAGGTCCCGGGGGCCTCGGGTGAGTTTCGGGGTGGTTTCGGACCCTTTCTAGGCCATTTTTCACTGCTGGTTTTTGGCTACAGCAGTGCTCTACGCGATCGCGGGGTATTGGTCGCGATCGCGGTGAGTAAAATCTGAGAAAAACTAATGAATCGCGATCGGTGAGAAATTTCTGTCGCGCAGGCCCTACTTTGGAAGATCTTATCTTTTTATCTAAAAGGTATTTTGAGGTGATTAAAACACGAAAGTTGTAGATCATCGTGTCTAGTTTTCAGAAAGCTAAAGAAAGCCTCATTTGGAAATTATTAGCAATAGTTATGTACGTTACTCTCTATACTGTCCGAGAAGGATATCTAAAACACATAAATGGATTTGGAAGATTGTATCTCGACATTTATAAGGATTCAGACAATGATCAACAAAGAAAGTTATAGCCCTATGTGTGTATTTTCCAGAACATCAAACCATTCGTCATTTGGAGTTGTGTGTACAAAGTTATGACCATTTTACTGAAGCCTGTCCGGAGGAACTGGAAGTTGTTCACCGCGATCGCGAGGCATTTCCCGCGATCGCGAAGGGTAATTTTTGGGCCAGAAATTTGTTCTTCGCGATCGTGAAGCATTTCCCGCGATCGCAGTGAACAAAATACCTGGACAGAATGTTTTAAAACATTTCATCCGCGAACCAAACCCATTTTTCCACCATTTTTGGTCATTCTTGAGAGCTTTTGGATGAGAATTGAAGGGGTTTTGACAAGAAGTGATTAGAGGTAAGTCCTATGAACTAAATACATGATTTTATTAAAGAATCATACTTGAAATTTATGAAAATATAGCAAAATTGTAAGAAATTAGGACTTGGAGCAAAAACTTTAAATTTGGGATTTGAAGTGCCATTTCTGGTTCGATTTGGGAGATTTTTATATGGTTAGACTCGTGAGAGTACGAGTGTTCTGAAAATGTAAAAATATTTCAATTCCGAGCCGATGGATTTAGGGGTATTTTGGTCATTTCACCCACTTCCGCGCCGTAGCTGTAATTTTATCATTGTAATTAGTTACTTGCGATGTTATTTATACTGTGTAATTGGTTTGACTAGATTCGAGCCACTCGGAGTCGGATATTCGCGGCAAGAGGGTTGTCTCTTAGCGGTTTTGTACCGGAAATCGAGGTAAGTGGCTTGTCTAACCTCGTGTGGGGGAATTTTCACCCCTAGGATATTATGTGATAGTTTAAATGCCTTGTATGCAAGGTGACGGGCGTGTACATGCGCTGGTTGTTGTAACACACACTTTACTTGAATTGTCCAATTTGTGATATTCCTGCTTTTAGATGATAGAAGCGTTACTTTTACCCGGTATTAGTTAAAAAAGCTTGATTGACTAGGATTCAACATGTTTAATTGTTTAGTCGACTTACTTGAACTTCTTGATAAATTGTCGGCACTAGCTTCGGTGAAGTTGTAATTAAACATGTTATACTCTCCTTGTGTGTTTTCTTTAATTGATGTATTGGTAGGAACTGCGGGTTCGATTCCCGGTGATCCTGAGTTATTAGTAGGGACTGCGGGCTCGATTCTTGGAGATCCTGAGTTATTGGTAGGGACTGCAGGTTCGATTCCCGGAGATCCTAAGTTATTTGTAGGGACTGCGGGTTCGATTCCCGGAGATCTTGAGTTATTGGTAGGGACTGCGGGTTCGATTCCCGGATATCCTGAGTTATTGGTAGGGACTGCGGGTTCGATTCCCGGAGATCCTGAGTTATTGATTGAGTTTGTTACTTGTTGTTATTTAATCGTAGATGGTTGCAGTGATCAATTTATTGTCGTTATTTCGAAATTATTATCATTTAAACTGCTTATTGTTGTTATTATCATTATATTATTGTTCTCTCAGTAGGGCCCTGACCTTCCTCGTCACTACTCCATCGAGGTTAGGCTTGGCACTTACTGAGTACCGCCGTGGTGTACTCATGCTACTTTTCTGCACACTTTTGTTGTGCAGATCCAGGTACATCAGGACAGGCTCATATCAGGTGATTCAGCAGCGTTCTTGGAGACCTCGAGGTATGATCTGCTACGTCCGCGGATCCGGAGGCCTTCCTTCTATTCTATTAGTGCTAGTAGATATTTTTCCTTCATTCCGTTGTTAGATACTCTTTACACATAGAGCTACAGTTGTATGATCTCTTTAAGTCTGTGTTACCCGTGGGATTTCGGATCTTGGTGGTGTTTTATACAGTGTATTTGACGGGTGTATGTGCCAAGCGGCACGGATTACATCCTTTTTATCTTATTTTCCGCTAATTCTTATTAAATGTTCATAAACTGGTATATTCCGCAACGTGTTAGGCTTACCTAGTCATGGGGACTGGGTGCCATCACGACATGTTCATGATTGGTGAACTAGGGTCGTGACATAGAATTACTTTCCAAGATTGACTTGGTTATTGTTTCCTAGAGAAAAACCTTTTCCTATGTTAGTTGGATTTGTTGTTTAAAGTAGTTTAGGACTTTATTTCCTTATTTTTAGTACAATTTCGTGACCCCCTCTATATAAAGGGGTGTCTTCTTTATTTTTAGATAGATTATTGAGATTATTATCAATAAAAATTGTGAGAATTTTCTTGCGCTCTTGTGTGGCTACTCTTGGATTTATACTTCGACCTTCAAGAATCAACTTAAGATGGTAAGATTAAACCCTTTTCGAAATCTTAGATCACTTCTAGGTATTCAAGAAAGGTGATAAGTTTAGGCTTATTGTTGTTGTTATTATTCTAAAGGGTCGGGTTTCGCAATCTATTTCTTGTTTTTAATACTGTACCAATGGCGATTAGTTCCTTGGTAGCTAATTGTTGTTGTTAGGATTCAAATTCAAGAATAGACTTCTTGAATTAAAGAAACTCTTTCTTGAATTCAATCTATCTTCAATTTTTGTCTAGTTTTGGTTTCTTTATTGTCTTTTAGTTTCCGCACATTTCTTGTTTTTCATTAGCAATTCTTGAATCCCTATCGTGTTGCTATCAATATTGCTATCTAAAATTATATAAATAATTTTTGTATATTAATATCACCAAAATCCAGTTCTGTTATTAGACATCACGATTAAAACTAATTTACATAATCCTAACCACACATTTAATACATCTTCAGTCAAAGGTACAACATTTAACTAAAAAAAAACTTCACATATGAATACAAAAATAGAAATCAAATAAACTCCATCACTGTTTCATATATGTTTCTTCATTTGATTTTTCCAAGTCAAATTCTCATTGATCCTTCACAATATATACAAGGTCATGGAGAGTACCTGAACGCAGAAACACAACAAGAGGAATAAGGATCAGCAGTGACTAAAGCAACATGATGAGATGATTCAAGCTAGCATCATTTGAGTGAAACAACATCAACAAAAAATAACCCAAGAGTTGAAAATAATCCAGAAATGTTTGAATCCAAATGAGGATCACCAAATCCAACTTTAAACCGACACTTAAACCAACAAATTTCACAATCTAAGTTCAAAGCTAAAATTCAAGCCATTTTCTCAATTCAAATAACTAGAAAATTGATCTAAAGGAGGGATGATTTCAGAATCTGAAGTGTAAAGCCTATGAAATAGTGACTTGTAGAGTTTTCCCAAAATTTTCCTACTGATTTTGGATAGTTTTTGAATAAAATTTGAAGTCTAGAAGAAGAAATCGAATCTGAAACTGTAATTTCAGATCTAAAACACAACAGATGATTTTTGGGGATTATCTAAGGTTCCAAAGCTTCTGAATTATGGCGTAATCTGCCCTATTTATAGAATTGAAAATGGAGGGAGATTTGATTTTTCGGCATTTTCAGATTAGTCCTCCTATTCATGACTTGTTAAACAAGTTACTACACTTATATTGTTTAAACTTGCATTAAAACCTATTCTAGAATATTCTAGTTGCTTCTACCATATTCCTATCCCTTGAATTGTCTATACTACCATCACTTCCTTTTAATATTCACTGAATTGTCATTTTATACTGCCCATATTACCCCTATCTCCTTAGTTTTATTACTACTAACCCTTTTAATATTCCCAAAAAAACCCTAAAGTTCTTTAAAAATTACCGCCCAACTTATAATATTCCAACAGTGTCCTCACTTTATACCTAGAATTACCAACATTACCTTAGCCCAATCCTAATCATTTTACCCTAACAGCTATAACATAACAATCCTACTATTCAGCTAAACCAATGAGGCTAAATTGTGCTAATTAGAATCAATTCTTAATTAAATCAGTCAAAAGTTTATCAAAAATCAATTAAATCAAACACACTTAGATCTGGAAATTCATTTTAAACTAAACAATCAGTTTTACTAAATAAGCCATATACTGATAATCAACAATACTAACACCACACCTAACTAATTTTGATTGAATCCAAATTATCACTTAATGATTCGTCCGAAACAAAATCAACATAACTAAGAATGCGTGTGTATATATATATATATATATATATATATATATATATATATATATATATATATATATATATATATGTGTGTGTGTGTGTGTGTGTGTGTGTGTGTTTGTGATAATCAACAATACTAACACCACACCTAACTAATTCTGATTAAATCCAAATTATCACTTAATGATTCGTCCGAAACAAAATCACATTAAATCAACATAACTAAGAATGTGTGTATATATATATATATATTAACAGAACATTACCAAATTATTATTGAATCCTGATCAATTAAAAAATCATTTCAATAATAGAAAACTAATTAATCATGTAATTCCTAATTACTATAATTTTAATAGACATGTAGAAACTAACTTTGGAAAATCCAAAGTAACTACCAGAAGACCTATTAAATGGGATGAAATCGACTTCCCAAAAGAATGGGTCATAGAGGAAGCAGTTGCCCCTCAAAATACTGGTAATACTGAGGTTACTCAAATTGAACAAACCTCAGATGGTACAGTTAAGATTAGGTTCAATGAACCTATTCAGACTGATAATATCAGTTCATCTTCTAAAATGACTAGATCAAATTCTTCTTATATTTCTCCAATTGATTATGTGGTAGATTTTCCATCTAGAGCTTCTACGTCTCAAATTAGGGATAATAACAGAATTGATAGTATAAAAATTGGTTTAGATAATATCGTCAAGATTAATTCAGATCTTGAACCTACTCCATCCGAAATGGATTTTTCAAATGGTGTTGATGATGCCTGAAAGCCAAATAGATTTTAGTCCGGGTTCACCAACAGGAAAACTAATTTTAGAAGAATTTCTAAAACCCAGATGGGCTGTTTTCAGAAAATGGTTTCATGAAAACATGACTAGTGATTTAATACAATTTTTTTGAAATGATTTTTATACTGATATTCGCAAAAAGAACAAAATTATTGCTTTTTTTTTCCTTGGTTTATGTCTAAACATGTTTATAACTATATTTCTGTTCTAGAAAGAGATTATATCCTTACTAGTGGGAAAACCACTAAATCAGTTTTTCCACCCCAACAATCTTTTCAAATGGGGGAAAAGGACAAAATTATTTATTTTACTGCATTTTCGAAATTATTTGAAAATGATGTAGCATCAATTACTGCTAAAAACCTGAATACTATGCTTACTCAGAATAATTATACAAATATGTATGTTAGTATTCTGGGAGAACAGGTTATTACAATCCAAGAGAAATTGGACAAGCTTATAGCAGAGGTCCAAAAGATTTCTCATAAGGAGGATAAGGGTAAGGAGCAAATTGCTACAGCCAGTATCCAACCTCCACCGGAGGTAAAAGAATTTAAAACCAAAAGTCTTAATGATCTGGAAGAACTTCTTACTAAGAAGTTTGTAGAGTTTAAGATCAGTCCTTTAACTCTAGAGCATAGACCTGATAAAGGTAAAAGAATTCAGGTGAATGATGAGATTAATAAAATCTCTGAAAAATATGCTCGTAAACCTTATCAAAGGATGTTCTACTATCCTAGACCAACCCCTCAGGATGTTCTTTTGGAAGAACTTGATAATGACCACTATCACCAAGGTTATAGTGGGTCTGATATCTACGAGTGGAATATAGATGGTCTTGCTGAAAGACAAATTTATACCATGGTACATAGAATGCTTATGTACATTACTATCTGTAAGGTTAATAAGAATGAAGATAAAGCAATAGCAGAAATGCTTATTGCTGGATTTACTGGTCAGCTTAAAGGCTGGTGGGATGATTATCCCACTCATGATCAACGTATTGAGATGATGAAAGCAACCAAAATCGAGGGTGATAAGACTGTTCAAAATGCAGTCTATTCATTAGTTCTTAATATTATAGAATATTTTTTTGGAAGATGGTGTGATAATAGTGAGACCATTAGGACTATGCTTCAGAATTTGAGATGCCCGACCCTCACATCTTAGATGGTACAAAGACGTTTTCTTATCCTGAGTGATGGAATTACCAGACAGTAATAGTACTCACTAGAAGGCTAAATTTATAGATGGTCTCCCTTCCTTGTTTGCTGAAAGGATTCGAAAGGTCCTTAGAGGTACAGGAATGAGTATAACTTATGATGCCTACTCATATGGTAAGCTTATTAGTGTATGCACTCAGGAAGGTTTAGCTCTTTGCAATGAGATTAAGTTAAGCCAAGAAATTAAGAAACATCGTCTCAATGAGAGACAACAATTAGGTGAATTTTGTGAACAGTTCGCCATTAATATTCCTTCAAGAAGGAAGAAGTCTCATAAGAGTAAGGACTTCATAAGAAGAAAGGGTTCGTCTGAAAAAAGGCATGATAAGACTCAAAGAAGGAAGGCTTTTCATAAAGCCAGAAAGGGTTTTGTTAAAACCAAAAACCCTCAATCCTACTACAAATGTGGCAGAGTAGGCCATTATGCAAGAGATTGCAGGATCAGGACAAAATTAAAGAACTTGATCTAGATGAGAATATTAAAGATTCTCTTTATAAGATTCTCCTAAATTCCTCTCCGGAGAATTCCGATTATGAGTCAGGTCATGAGTCTTCAACTAGTGAAGACTTGAGAGTACTTCAAGAAGAAGATTATATTTCATCTTTTGAAAGTGACCAAGAGTTCTATAATAAGTGACAATGCTCCAACCAATGTTGTGTTCCTAATGATGAACTCTCCAATATTTATTCCCAATTTAAAGACTTGGAACTTAATGTTTTGACTAACGACAACATGATAGAGTTGTTAAGGGTTATTAAAGACCCTGAATTAAGGTCCCAAATCATTGATAAACTTCCTACTAATTTAGAGGATAATTCAAAAGTGGATAATATTCCATCCTCGTCAAGACCTTACACCATGTCTACAGTCCAAAGAATGGTGAAAGACAAGCCCCAGCCGGATAGACCAGCCACTGTCCAAGATTTGAGTACAGAGATAACTTATCTCAAAAAACAAATTTCGGAATTAAAATCTTCTCATATAGCTTTAGATGAAAGAGTTTTTAGATTAGAAAACTCTGAAGTAATTACTTCAACCTCCAATGTGAAAATTACTGAGCTTAATACAGCTCCAAGCTCTTCGGAAGAAAATATTGCCAGCACTTTGCTTGCGTCCATTGATTTTTCTGAAGAAGAATTTTTAGAAAAACTACAGTACTTTGTTACACAAAAGTTTTTAATAAAAATAACTCTTTTAATAGATTACAATTTCAAAAAAGAGTTTATTGCTTTATTTGATAGTGGTGCAGATTTAAATTGTATTAAAGAAGGGATAATACCCTCTAGATATTTTAATAAAACCACTCATCGTTTAAAAAATGCTAGTGGTTCTTCAATGGGTATTTCTTATAAATTACCCAAGGCCTATATTTGCAAACATGATTTGTGTATTCCGAAAACCTTTGTCTTAGTAAAAGACATAGATAGAGATGTAATACTAGGAGTCCCATTTTTTATAAAATTAGTTCCTTTTGTACATTGGGATACAAAAAGTTTTACAGGAACTTACTATGGTAAAAATATCACTTTTGATTTTATAACTCAACCTATCCAACGTTTTCTAAACAAAATTATTTCTAATAATATTTCTTCAAAATAAAATCAAATTGATTTTTTAAAAAATGAAATTTGTTATATCACTATTGATCAGGATTTAAAAAATCCTAAACTGATTGAGAAGATTAACTTTCTCAAAAATCAGTTCTCTGCTTCTATTTGTGGTGATCACCCAAATCAATTTTGGAGTCGAAAAAGGCATATTATAAATCTTCCTTATGAGGACGACTTCTTAGAGGATAATATTCCTACCAAGGCTAGACCTTGCCAAATGAACTCTGACTATTTAGAGTTATGCAAAAAGGAAATTGATTCCTTACAGCAAAAGGGTTTAATTAGACCCCCCAAGTCCAAATGGTCTTGTACTGCTTTTTATGTAAATAAGCATGCTGAACAAGAACGAGGAGTTCCACGTCTAGTTATTAATTATAAACCTATTAATAAGGAAGAGAGACTAAGTCTAACACTTAATAATTTAGCCTATCATTTAGGCTAAATAGTAACAAAATATAAAAAGAGAAGAGAGAAGAGAAATAGTACCGGAGACCTTAGATTTGTGGCCAAGTGACCTTTTTGGTTTTTCTATACAAACTTCAAAATATTACAAAGGCTTTTTACAAGAGAATTTTAGAGAGAAGGGAGAGCGTTGGCTAATGCGTGCCTTCTTCTAATCTATATTGATCCTTATATAATGGATCAACTAATAATAAAACAAAATTACAATAGTGTTGGCTGACACAATAATTGCATTCATGGCCGACAAGATAAAATAAAATTCTATATACTTACAAATAACTTTATTAAAGTAGATTCCCTTCAATAATTGAGGGGCCCTTTTATTAAAGTGGTTTGTCTTTATTACCCCGAATTCAATGATGGGGTCTTCAATAATTCAAGCTTGTCTTCAATAATTCAAGCTTTTGTCTTCATTACCCCGAATTCAATGATGGGGTCTTCAATAATTCAAGCTTTTTCTTTTCCTTTTCCTTTTCTCTTTTTCTGAAGATTTTTCAGCATTCTCCTTCAATTTTTCAAGGAGGTCTTCAATTTCCTCAATATTGACATCGGTATCCGAGGTGCTTTGAGCTTCCCCTACTACGTATCCTTCATTGTTGGAGATATTATCCAAAGAGGCCATTGATATATCATCATTAATTTCCATCCCGAAATTCTTAGCTAAATCCTTCTTTATTTCTTCAAAATATGAGGCCAGAATTTCTTTTTTAGAGATTGCTCCTTTCTTCATTTGAAGATTCTTAGTAATAACATCAAAAGGACTTGATTTATCCTTAGAAGCATTTTCCTTATCCATTTTGACGTATTCTTCTATCTTGGCTTGGATTTGTTGTATTAATTCCTCACCAAATAGTTTGCCCTGGGAGTCTGTCTAGAGTAGTTTGGTCCATAATTTATTATAAAAAATTCTTTGAAGGCAAGGAATTCCTTCATCAGTATAACTACATTGGACATCCCACTTCATAATCCATGGGATTGAAAATTCTATAAAGAAATGCATTAAAGCAATACCATCGTAAAATATATTATCTTTTTGTAATAAAATTATTTTGGGAGATATATCTACCCATTGAGCGTATAAACTCTTAAAAAATGGAGGAAAAATTTCTATTGATGGACCATATAATTTCCACCACTTGAAAAACTAATTTGGAATTGGTTGACTGTTCATATTAGAACGTAACTTGATAAACCAAGAATGCTTCCTATTAGGATTTTCATACAAAAAAGTTTTATTAAAACTTTCAATATAGTCCCAATAGTTAAATTTAACTTGGACTCTTTGTTCAGGATGAGTATATTCTCGATCCTTAAGGGTACTCATTCCCCATTCATCTGAAGGTATAACCTTCTTGATAATGATCTTAGAAAAATTATAAACTTTTCTTGTATTGGCAGGATAAAAATGCTAAATATCAGCTGATCCTGTAGTAGAGAGTATTATCTCATAGTGAGTCCTGTATTTATAAGCAGGAGTAGCGTATGACGCTGTGTCAAAATACCTGTTCATTATTTGCCAGGGATTATCCTTCCATTTAAGGTCAGATTGTTCCAAAAGAATTATTAATTCTTTTGTATCTTTACGATTATAAACCTCAAGATTTTCACTACTATCCTCTGTTATTACTGAGGAGTAGGATGGTGTATTGGATGAAGTTCCTTCATCCTTCTTGGATTGTATGAAATCCATGAATTCCTTGTATAACGGATGATTCGTATTACTTCCAGTAAGGTTGGCAGCTATGAGCTGTCTATTCCCCATTTGGGCGAGAATATTATTCTCTCTGCTATTATTTGAGTTTTTGCCTCTTCCTCTTCCTCGAGGAGGCCTATATGTCCGTCTCATTTTCTGCATAGAAATAAAATTGTTATTAGAAAAAATGGCGATCTTCCATATTATAAAATCGATATCATGTATATGATCCCTTAAAGTACCATCATCATTAAAACCAACAATAGATGCAAAAGTAAAACTTAGTATCATGAAATCAATATCTGGACCTATTTCTTCGTCTATGATATCGTCTATTATAATATCTAGGATAAGACTCTGTAAGTCTCTAGGTAAATGTATGACCTTCAGAATAGTAACTGTAGTCTTTTCACCAAGGAAATTTGTATAAAAACTCATAAAAGCCAATATCTGAAATAAGAACTTATGAGTTCAAATATTCTCTAGTAAGAAAATCAGGAAGAGTATTATCCTATCCTTTTTTATAAAAAATTTCGAAATCAAAAGGTGCTAATAAAGCTTGCCACCTTGCAAACATTTGTTTTGAAACATCATGTTTGAAATCTTTATTAAAAATAAATTTTGTAGCTTGACAATTGTAACGACCCGGCCCGTCGTTAGGGGAATTTCCACCCCGTTACCTTGCATTTACATATCTTATGCTTCTATATCAGTGTTAGAACCTATCGGATGAGTTAGGAATGAATTGAATTGAAAATGAAGCAAATAGCATGTTTGAAGGAAGTTTGAATATGGAAAGTCAACCTACAGTTGATTATCGAGTTAGAGTGCTCGGAATCAGATTCTGATGATTCGACTAGTTTCGGGGGATCATTTATGACTTAGGAGAGCAATCGGAATTGAATTTGGAGGTCCGGTGTAGTTTTAGGCTTGAATTGGCTAAGGTTGAATTTTGGCGAAATCCGAACGGTGGGTGAGATTATGATCCGGGGGTCGGAATGGAATTCTGACAGTTGCAGTAGCTTCGTCAGGTGATTTTGGATATGCCTGCAAATTTTCAGGTCATTCGGACGTCGTTTGATCGGGGTTTGGATTGAATGTTAGTTTTGAAAATTTTGAAGAAACGTAGGCTTGAATCCGTCTGTAATTGGGGATTTTGATGTTTAGGATGGTGTTTTTATGATTAGAACAAGTTTGAAACGTGTTATGGGGTATGTTGGTGGTTTTCGTTGGGGTCCCGGGGGCCTCGAGTTGATTTCGGGGGTCCAAACGGACCATTTCTTGTATTTTTGAACTGCTGTTGGCTGCTGGTTTTGTTGCAGACGGATGCTCTATGCGATCGCATAGAGTAGATGCGATCGCATAGAAGGATGGAAGTGAGCCCCAGGAGTTGTTCTATGCGATCGCGTAATAGGAGATGCGATCGCATAGGTATGGAAACTGGCACTCTGCGATCGCAGGGTCACTTGTGCGAGCGCATAGGGTAAAATGATCCGGGGTGCCTAAGAAGCTTATTGTTCTATGCGATCGCGTGGTCAGTTTGCGATCGCATAGTAGTAATTTGGAGCCGGGGTGTGATGTTCTACGCGATCGCGGAGAGGAAGTGCGATCGCATAGCCTTAATTAATTCGAGCTATCATTTGTTCTACGCGATCGCAATGATGGGATGCGATCGCATAGTGTAAACGCCTGGGCAGATTCTTTAATTACAGAAACATTTCATTACGGGTTTCATTTCATAACCCCCATTGTTGAGCTCTAGAGTGAGAAAGTGACGGGAATTGCTGGGATAACATCGGGATATTATCGGAGGTAAGTTTTGTGGTTTAATTACACGCTTTTATCATGAAATCATGGGTTATTTCTATGGAAATGGAGGATTAATGTGGGTTTAAGCCCTAGGCCTAAATTGTAGAAAAAATACCGATTTGAGCGGGCATATGGAGTCCGAATTTGGTAAATTTTATATGTATGGACTCGTGGCGAGACAAGGGTTCTGGAAATATGAGTTTCGAAATTTTTCGAGATGTGGGCCCGGGGCTCGGGTTTTGCAAATTTCGTGATTTTTGATATTTTTCGAGTTTTTTCGATTGGGTTATGTTCCATTAGCCTATTTTTATATATTTGTGCTGATTTGTGCTAGTTTTGACGTGCGTGGATGCCGGTTCGAGGAGCTAAGGCGTCGCGGGCATGAGCTTTCGCCTTTTCGAGGTGGGTAATTCTTGTAAATGATGTCCTGAGTTTTAGTAAACCCCGGACTTGCACATCTTAGTGCTGTGTTGAGGTGACTTGCACGCCGGATGACGGGCGTGGGGTAGAGCACCATTGGGGATTGTGACTTGGTCCGTCCCACGTAATAAATAATAATACCTAATTATTGAAGTGAATTGGACTAATTATCATGTTTGGGCTTCGTGCCAATTATTTGAGTCCTCACTGTTTTGATAACACTGTGCATATTTTATTATAATTTAAGGTTTAAAATGGGATTTTTGCTATTCAGCATTCTTATAAGGTTATGAAAAAACTTGAATAAGGTCTTAATAATATTTTAGCTGTGAGCTAATGTGATATTGTTGCCCGTAGGGTTTTCTTGATTATTTGTTAGACTGATTGGGGCCGAGGGCCATATGTTAGGGCATGACATCTCATGTGAGCATATGCATACACATGCATGGATCGGACTGCACGCCGCAGTGGTATACGGATCGGGCCGCGCGCCGCAGCAGGTGTGATATTAATATTGTGCTTGGGCTGTAGGAGCCCCTCCGGAGTCTGAACCCCCACAGTGAGCACGGGTACCCAAAAGGATCGGGCTACACGCCGTAGCGGTCATATGCATTGCATGGCATACATACATTGGTTTACGTGTACTACGTGGCATAACATTTTAGCACTCATACTTTATTGGCACATGTGCATTTGTTGCTTTATTGACCGGATCTCCTGGTATAAATTGTTAAGGAGTGCTGAGCCCGAGAGGCTGATTTGAGTGCTGACTTGCACTGCCTTGAGATTCTCCCCGGTATTGGTATGTTATAATGAAAGAAAGTAGCTAAAAATTGAGATTTCTAAATAATCTACTCACATATGCTGGAAAAGGAATAAAATGATAGTTCTGTATTATGTAGCAAGAGATAGTGCCTTGCGTGGTTTTCTTCCCTTCAGCATTATTTACTTTTATTACCGCCGAGTTGGAAGTACTCACACCCGACTCCCTGCAC
>JASVEL010013219.1:0-109227 GCA_032618575.1 Nicotiana noctiflora | reverse complement strand
TCAGGTGCATGCCTAGGAAATTTGCAAGGACTGGAGAACTAATTGAAGGGATATCAGACCCAGAGAAACCTTTCCGGGCACGTAATAGGGTAATCAGACAACTTCAGCAACAACTTAAACTCGATTTCGATATGGGAGACGTGAACGACCCAAACCAGCAAGCTGGGTTGAACGTACAGGAGTCGCAGGAGGCGCATGAATGTGCTTTATTTGACTGCACACAACCAACCGCTGATAGTTTGGCAACTGCATTATTGTTCCATCCATTCAAGCTGAGTTATTCCAAATTACTAATAACATGCTACACTTGTTGCAAAATAAGGGACTATTCTCTGGGACTCAGGTTTAAGATCCACATCAGCACCTAAAGAACTTTCTTTCTATATGCAAGACGCAGAGGCAACCTGTCACGACCCTAGTTCACCAATCGTGAACCTGTCATGATGACACCCAGTCTCTACGACTAGGTAAGCCTAACACGATGCAGAATATACAATTTATGAACATTAAATAAGAAAATAGCAGAAAAACGATATAAAAGGAATGTATCAAGTGTCGCTTGGCACATACACTCATCAACCACACCATAGAGCATACCACAAAGACCTAGAATCCCACGGGTAACACAGACAAAAAAGGGAGAGTACAACTGTGGCTCTATACATCAAGAATGTCTAAAAACAAAGAAATGAGGGAAAATAACTACTATCACTATGAGAATAGAAGGAGTCTCTCCGGATTCGCGGACGTAGCAGATCATACCTCGAGTCTCCGGATGTGCTGCTGAATCACCTAGGATGAGCCTGTCCTGATGTACCTGGATCTTCTCAACAAAAGTGTGCAGAACAGTAGCATGTGTACACCACAACGGTACTCAGTAAGTGCCAAGACCAACCTCGATGGAGTAGTAACGAGGAAGGTCAGGGCCCTACCAAGAGATAATTACATAATGATAATAACAATAATAAGCAATTTAAATAAGAATGAGTCTGAAATGGCAACAAATAAGTAATTACTGCAATCGTCTACAACTAATCTAACAACAAGTAACCAACACAATGTAAACTCAAATCAACAAGTCCAAGACCTGTGGGAATTGAACCCACAGTCCCACTCTATATCTAACAACTCAGGATCTCCGGGAATTTAACCCACAGTCCTAATATCAGTATCACTGGGTCTCCGGGAATCGAACCCGCAGCCCGTATCTCAATATCTCAGGATCTCCGGGAATCGAACCCGCAGTCCGTATCATAATAAATATATCAATAAACTCCGGGTCTCCGGGAATCGAACCCGCAGCCCTTGGATCTCGGGGAATCGAACCCGCAGTCCACAAACAATAACACTCTGGGTCTTTGGGAATCGAACCCAGAGCCCTTGGATCTCCGGGAATCAAACCTGCAGTCCACCAATACAGACAATAAAAGGAACGTACAGAGAAATATGATATGCATAACTACAACTTCACCAAAACAGTACCAACAATTTATCAAGAAGTTCAAGTAGGACAATTAGGCAATTAGACAGATAAATCCTCTCTAATCATGCTTTTCTAACGAATATCAGGTAATTGTCACAATCTAAACAGCTAAGAACAGGAATATCACGAATTGGACAATTCAAGTAAAGTGAGTCCCAACAATCTGCGCATGTACACGCCCGTCACCTCACGTACAAGGCATTTAAATTATCACATAATATCCTAGGGGTGATGGTTCCCCCACACGAGGTTAGACAAGCCACTTACCTCGACTCCGGTACAAAACCGCTAAGAGACAACTCTCTTGCCATGAATATCGGCCTCCACAGGTGTAGTATCTGATCAAAATCAATAGAAATACATCAAAATAGGCCAATTGGGTATTACCCAATCGAAACAATTCGAAATACACCCAAAACCACAAGTTGCCAAAACCCGACTTTCGGTACGCTTCTCGAAAAATTATGAAAGTTATATATTCAGGTCACTTATCTCAACACGAGTCCATGCATATAAAATTTACCAAAATCGGACTTCGTTTGCCCATTCAAATCGACGATTTACCATAATTTAGGCCTAGGGCTAAAATCCCCCATTAATCTTCCATTAACAGTGAAATACTCAAGGATTTCATGATAAAATAACAAAATTAGGCCAAGAAACTTACCTCCGATGATTACCCAATGGTTCTCCAACAATTTCCCATGAGTTTCTCTCTCTAGGACTCAAAAATGGCATTTTTGTGACTATTTCCGCGACTGGACTGTGTTCTGATATTTAATTCACTGACTGAAAAATTACCCTACGCGTTCGCGTTCGACCCCACGCGTCCGCACTGATTTGTCAGGCTAACACTTCGCGAATGCGACGCGCTTCACGCGTTCACGATGAACAAATCCTCAGCCGCCAGATTTTGTACTACGGGAACGCGACATGCCCAGACGCGAACGCGATGCATCTCAAACCCTTCCTACGCGAACGCGACATTCAGTACGTGAACACGATGACCAACTTGACCAGGCCTACGCGAACGCGGCTCAAGCCTCGCGAACGCGAAGGCCAAATCCCTGCTGCACTGCTGCTGCAATTTTCTGCAAATTTCATAGTTCAAAAGTGCCCGGATGATGGTCTGAATTCATCCCGAGGCCCCCGGGACCCCAACGAAAACCACCAACATACTCCAAAACATGATACGAACTTGTTCCAATCATAAAAATACGTCCATAAACACAGAAATCATCGAATTTTAGCGGATTCAAGCCTAAGATTTCATCTAAACTTCCGAAACCAACATTCAATCAAAAACCCGACCAAACGACGTTCAAATGACCTGAAAATTTGCAGACATATCCAAAATTACCTAGCAAAGTTACTGCATCTGTCGGAATACCATTCGGACCCCTGGATCAAAATCTCACCTATCGATCGGATTTCCCAAAATTTCAAACTTCGACATTTCAAGCCTAATTGAGCTACAGACCTCCAAAATACATTCCGAACGCTCTCCCAACCACGAAATCACCTAACGAAGCTAATGGAGCCATCGGATTTCCGTTTCGAGGTCGTCTTAACACTATTCCAAATACCGTCCATTTTCCAACTATAAAGCTCCCATTTGGGGACTAAGTGTCCCAAAACACTCCAAATTCTAGAACCGACCCTCCCGGCAAACCACAATAGCAGAAATGAACTTAGGGAAATAGTTAGATTGGGGATCGGGGTGTAAATTTCAAAAATGACCGGCCGGGTCGTTACATCTTCCCACACTTAAAATATTCGTTCGTTCTCGAACGATCATAGAAAACATACCTGGAGTGGTGAAGAAATGAGGGTACTGGTTGCGCATATCCTGCTCGATCTCCCAAGTCGCCTCCTCGGCCGGCTGACCCCGCCACTGGACCTTTACTGAAGCGATGTACTTTGACCTTAGCTTCCTGATTTGCCTGTCCAGAATGGCCACTGGGCTCCTCAACATAAGATAGATCTTCGTCTAGCTAAATAGAAGTGAAATCCAACACGTGCGACGGGTCACCATGGTATCTCCGGAGCATAGAGACATGAAATACGGGATGGACTCCGGCTAGGCTGGGAGGTAAGGCCAACTCATAGGCAACCTCCCAACACGTCTCAAAATCTCAAAAGGGCCAATGAATCTAGGACTCAGCTTCCCCTTCTTCCCAAACCTCATAACGCCCTTCATGGGAGAGACTCGAAGCAGAACCCGCTCGCCAAGCATAAAAGCCACATCACGGACCTTCTTGTCTGCATAACTCTTCTGTCTAGACTGGGCTGCACTAAGTCTGTCCTGAATCAACTTGACCTTGTCCATTGCATCCTGGACCATCTCAGTACCTAGCAGTCTAGCCTCGCTTGGCTCGAACCAAGCCACGGGAGACCTGCAACTCCTACCATGTAGAGCCTCATAGTGTGCTATCTGAATACTGGACTGGTAGCTATTCTTATAAGCAAACTCTGCCAGTGGCAAGAAATGATCCCACGAACATCCAAACTCAATCACGCACGCACGGAGCATATCCTCCAAAATCTGAATAGTGCGCTCGGACTGGCCATCAGTCTAGGGGTGAAATACTGTGCTCAGCTCCACCCGAGTGCCTAACTCCTGCTGTACGGCTCTCCAGGATCGTGAAGTGAACTGAGTGCCTCTATCTGAAATGATGGAAACAGGAATACCATGCAGCCGAACTATCTCCCTGATGTAGATCTCTGCCAGTCTCTCTGATGAATAAGTAGTGCTCACCGGTATGAAATGGGAGGACTTGGTCAGCCGATCCACAATAACCCAAATGGAATCAAACTTTCTAACAGTCTATGGAAGCCTAGATACAAAGTCTATGGTGATGCGCTCCCATTTCCACTCAGGAATCTCAATCTGCTGCACTAACCCACCCGGACGCTGATGCTCATACTTCACCTGCTGGCAGTTGAGGCACCCAGAACCATAATCAACTATGTCCCTCTTCATTCGCCTCCACTAATAATGTTGTCTCAAGTCCTGATACATCTTCGCGGCATCCGGGTGGATGGAATACCGCGAGCTATGGGCCTCTGCTAGAATCAGCTCTTGAAGATCATCTACATTGGGCACACAAATAAGCCCATGCATCCTCATAACTCCATCATCCCCAATGGTAACATCTCGAGCATCACCACGCCGAACTTTATCCTGGAGGACAAGCAAGTGAGGGTCGTCGAACTAACGCTCCCTCATGCGGTCAAATAGAAAAGACCGAGAAACAACACAAGCCAGAACCCGGCTGGGCTCCGAAAGATCTAGTCTAACAAACTGTCTGGCTAAAGCCTAAACATCCATCGCCAAAGGCCTCTCCGAAGCTGGTAGATACGCCAAACTCCCCAAACTCTCTGCCTGACGACTCAAGGCATCGGCAACTACAATAGCCTTGCCCGGATGATAGAGAATAGTAATATCATAGTCCTTCAACAGCTCTAACCATCTCCTCTGATGCATGTTCAGGTTCTTCTGCTTAAGCAAGTGCTGAAAGCTTCGGTGATCAGTGTAGATCTCACAAGGAACCCCATACAAGTAATGATGCCAAATCTTTAAGTCGTGAACAATGGCAGCTAGCTCCAGATCATGAACATGGTAGTTCTTCTCATGTACCTTCAGCTGTCTGGACGCGTAGGCAATCACCCTACCGTCCTGCATCAATACTGCACCAAGTACAACTCGTGAGGGATCATAATATATTGTATAGCACCCCGAACCTGTAGGCAACATCAAGATAGTGGTCGAAGTCAAAGTTGTCTTGAGCTTCTAAAAGCATGCCTCATACTCATCTATCAACTGGAAAGGGGCACCCTTTTGGGTCAATCTGGTCATAGGCGCTGCGATCGAAGAGAACCCCTCTACGAAGCGACGATAATAACCCGCCAAACCAAGAAAACTGCGAATCTCAGTAGCTGAGGAGGGTTTGGGTCAACTCTGCACGACCTCTACCTTCCTCGGATCCACTCGAATACCATCGCTCGACACTACATGGACTAGAAATGCAACTGAACTCAGCCGGAATTCACATTTAGAGAACTTGGCATATAGCTGCTTCTCCCTCAGAGTCTGAAGCAATATCCTCAAATGCTGCTCGTGCTCTTCCTGACTCCAGGAATATACTAGAATATCATCAATGAAAACAATCACGAACAAGTCCATATATGGCCTGAACACACTGTGCATCAAATGCATAAAGGCTGCTGGGGCATTAATTAGCCTAAACGACATCACGAGGAACTCGTAGTGACCATACCGAGTCCCGAAGGCAGTCTTCAGGATATCTGGCTCCCGAATCTTCAACTGATGATAACCAGAGCACAAATTAATCTTGGAGAACACCAATGCGCCCTGTAGCTGGTCAAATAATCATCAATACATGGCGAAGGATACCGGTTCTTCACTGTAACTTTGTTCAACTGACGATAGTCAATACACATACGCATAGAATCGTCCTTTTTCTTCACAAACAACACAAGAGCACCCCAAGGTGAAACATTGGGTCGAATGAAACCCTTACCCAATAACTCATATAACTGACCCTTCAAGTCCTTCAACTCCGGAGAAGCCATGCGGTACAGTAGAACAGAAATGGGCTGAGTGCCCCAGAACAAATCAATAGCAAAATCAATATCTCTATCGTTCGGCATGCATGGGAGATCAGTTGGAAATACATCAGCGAAATCACGTACCACTGGAACGGAATCAATAGATGGAGTGTCAATACTAACATCCCGCACATAAGCTAGATAAGCAACACACCCCTTCTCAACCATATGTTTAGCTTTGAGAAAGGAAATAACACGGCTGGGGGTGTGATCTGGAGTACCACTCCACTCAATACGTGGAATGCCTGGCATAGCTTGCGTCACGGTCTTGGCGTGACAATCAAGAATAGCATAATGGGGCGACAACCACTCCATGCCCAGAATAATATCAAAATCGACCATCCTGAGCAACAATAGATCCACTCTGGTATCAAAACCAAAGATAGTAACTAAGCATGACCGCTACACACGGTCCACAGCCAAAGAATCTCCCACCGTAGTGGAAACATAAATGGGGGCACTCAAAGAATCCCGAGGCACACCCAGATGTGAAGCAAAATAAGAGGACACATATGAAAAAGTGGAACCAGGATCGAATAGAACCGAGGCCTCTCTGTGACTAACCAAAATAATACCTGTGATAACAGAATCAGATGCAACAGCTACATCACAATCAGGAATAGCATAAAATCTGGCCTGACCCCTCTCTCGAGGGCGGCCTCTGGCATCTTGATCCCTACCCTGGCTGGCTGGGCAGGTGGAGTGGCAGCTGGGGCTGGAATGATGGCCTGCTGACCTTGTGAACCACGCTGGGGCTGCGAAGAGTATGGAGGTGCTCCTCTCATACGCCTGGGGCACTCCCTAACCATATGGCGGGTATCCCCGCACTCAAAACAAGCTCTGCGAGGATGCGGTGGCCATGACTGACTGGCCTCACCCCCACTAGTCTGACCCCTGGAGGTACCCCGCACAGGAGGCGCACTGGAAACTGGGGGAGCATAATAAGGCTCCTGAGGTGCTGGAAGAGCTGGAGTACTACCAGCTGCTGGCAATGCTGAATAAACTGGACGACTGGAATAACCCCTTCCAAAACGACCGACTACTGAAGTGCGGGCACCAGAGAAATGGCCCGACTCATGAGACCTCTTGGCCTCCCTCTCTCCCTACTCTATAGGGAGCATACTATCGATCCTCCTGGCAATGCTCACCGCCTGCTGATACGGTTTATATGTCTCCAATTCCCTACCCATGCTGGACTAGATCGGCGGAATAAGGACCTCAATAAATCTCCGCACTCTCTCCCGAACCGTGGCTACCAAGGCTGGTGTATGCCTGGCTAGACGGGTGAAACTAATAGCATACTCTGATACTGATATGGAGCCCCGTCGCAACCGCTCAAACTCCGATCGCCAAGAATCCCTAAGACTCTGGGGAACAAACTCCCTCATAAACAGATCAGAAAAATTGCGCCCAGGTCAATGAAGCAGACTCATCTGGACTATCCAACTCATACGTGCACCACCAATCATAACCGGCCCCACGAAGCTGAAAATCAGTCAAGGAAACCCCGTTGGTCTCCACTATCTCCATGGTACGAAGAATACGATGACACTTCTCCAGAAAACCCAATGCATCATCTGTAGCCAACCCACTGAACACTGGAGGATCATATTTCTTGAACCTCTCTAATCTACGCTGCTCGTCCTCGGAGGCAGCTGGACCACCTCCGGGCTATGCTGGGGCGGCAAAAGGCATACCAATAATCTCTGGAACCTGTCCCAGTGGCACCCGCTGCTCAGGTGTAGCGGCTGCGGGAGTCTTGGGCCCCTCCCCCGGCCTGAGATATAGCTGCAGTGAGAGGAAGCAACCCTGCCTGAGCCAAAGTGGTATAAATACTCATGAACTGGGCCAGGGTCTCCTTGAGTGCTGGAGTAGTAGCAGTTGTGGTCGGTGTACCAGGTGCCTGCGCTCCAACCTGATCCACCAGTGGCACCTCAGCAGCAGCACGCGCAGGTGTTGTGGCTGCACCTCGTGCGCGTCCTCGTCCTCTACCACGGCCCCGGCCTCTGACGGCGGCAACAAGGGGCGCGTGTGCCTAATCCTCGTGAGTAGCACGTGTCCACCATCTGTGAGAGAATAGAAAGCAGAAGTTTAGATTTGGCGCCGAAAATGTCGCACGACGAGAAATCCAAAAGTAAGAAAGAGTTTCCTAAATAGTTACATAGCCTCTCGTAGATAAATATAGACGTCTCTGTATCGATCAGCGAGACTCTACGTTACCGGTCTGTGTCCCGTGACTCCTGTGAACCTAGAGTTCTAATACCAACTTGTCACGACCCTAGTTCACCAATCGTGAACCTGTCATGACGGCACCCAGTCTCCGCGACTAGGTAAACCTAACACGATACGGAATATACAAGTTTATGAACATTAAATAAGAAAATAGCGGAAAAACAAAATAAAAGGAATGTAACAGGTATCGCTTGGCACATACACTCATCAACCACACCATATAGCATACCACTAAGACCCGGAATCCCATGGGTAACACAGACTAAAAAGGGAGAGTACAACTGTGGCTCTATACATCAAGAATGTTTAAAAACAATGAAATGAGGGAAAATAACTACTATCACTATAAGAATAGAAGGAGGCTCTCCGGATCCGCCGACGTAGCAGATCATACCTCGAGTCTCCGGATATGCTGCTGAATCACCTAAGATGAGCCTGTCCTGATGTACCTGGATCTGCACAACAAAAGTGTGCAGAAGAGTAGGATAAGTACACCACGACGGTACTCAATAAGTGCCAAGCCTAACCTCGATGGAGTAGAAACGAGGAAGGTTATAGCCCTACCGAGAGATAATAACATAATGATAATAACAATAATAAGCAATTTAAATAAGAATGAATTTGAAATGGCAACAAATAAGTAATTACTACAACCGTCTACAACTAATCTAACAACAAGTAACCAACACAACATAAACTCAAATCAACAAGTGCAGGACCTGTGGGAATTGAACCCACAGTCCCACTCTATATCCAACAACTCCAAATCTCCGGGAATTTAACCCGCAGTCCCAATATCAGTATCACCGGGTCTCCGGGAATCGAACTCGCAGCCCGTATCTCCAATATCTCAGGTCCTCCACGAATCGAACCTGCAGTCCGTATCTCAATATATATCAATAAACTCTGGGTCTCCGGGAATCGAACCCGCAACCCTTGGATCTCCGTGAATCAAACCCGCAGTCCACAACACTACAACTTTGGGTCTCCGGGAATCGAACCCCAGCCCTTGGATCTTTGGGAATCGAACCTGCAGTCCACCAATATAGACAATAAAAGGAATGCACAGAGAAATATGATATGCATAACTACAACTTCACCAAAACAGTACCAACAATTTATTGAGAAGTTCAAGTAAGACAATTAAGCAATTAGACAGATAAATCCTATCTAATCATGCTTTTCTAACGAATATCAGGTAAATGTCACAATCTAAGCAGCTAAGAACAGGAATATCACGAATTGGACAATTCAAGTAAAGTGAGTTCCAACAATCTGCGCATGTACACGCCCGTCACCTCGCGTACAAGTCATTTAGATTATGACATAATATCCTAGGGGTGAAGGTTCCCCCACACGAGGTTAAACAAGCCACTTATCTTGACTCCGGTACAAAACCGCTAAGAGACAACTCTCTTGCCACGAATCGGCCTCCATAGGTGTAGTATCTGATCAAAATCAATAGAAATACATCAAAATAGGCCATTTGGGTATTACCCAATCGAAACAATTCGAAATACACCAAAAACCACAAGTTGCCAAAACTCGACTTTCGGTACGCTTCTCGAAAAATTATGAAAGTTTATATATTTGGGTCCCTTATCTCAACACAAGTCCATGCATATAAAATTTACCAAAATCGGACTCCGTTTGCCCATTCAAATCGACGATTTACCATAATTTAGGCCTAGGGCTAAAAAAACCATTAATCTTCCATTAATAGTGAAATACTTAAGGATTTCATGATAAAATAAGGAAATTAGGCCAAGAAACTTACCTCCGATAATTACCCGATGATTCTCCAATAATTCCCCGTGAGTTTCTCTCTCTAGGACTCAAAAATGGCATTTTTGTGACTATTTTCGCGACTGGACTGTGTTCTGATATTTAATTCACTGACTGAACAATTACCCTATGCGTTCGCATTGGACCTCACGCGTCCGCGATGCTTCGCCAGGCTAACCGTTCGCGAACGCGACGCGCTTCACGCGTTCGCGATGAACAAATCATTAGCCGCCAGATTTTGTACTACGCGAACGCGACATGCCCAGACGCGAACGCGATGACCAACTTGACCAGGCCTACGCGAACGCGGCTCAAGCCTCGCGAACGCGAAGGCCAAATCCCTGTTGCACTGCTGCTACAATTTTTTGCAGATTTCATAGTTCAAATGTGTACGGATGATGGTCTGAATTCATCCCGAGGCCTCCCGGACCCCAATGAAAACCACCAACATACTCCAAAACACGATACAAATTTGTTCCAATCATAAAAACACATCCTTAAACACGGAAATCATCGAATTATAGCGGATTCAAGCATAAGATTTCATCTAAACTTCTGAAACCAACATTTAGTCAAAAACCCGACCAAACGACGTCCGAATGACATGAAAATTTGCAGACATATCCATAATTACCTAGCGAAGCTACTACAACTGTCGGAATTCCATTCCGACGCCCGGATCAAAATCTCACCTATCGACCGGATTTCCAAAAATTTTAAACTTCGGTATTTCAAGCCTAATTGAGCTACAGACCTCCAAAATACATTCCGAATGCGCTCCCAACCCCGAAATCACCTAACGGAGCTAATGGAACCATCGAATTTACGTTCCAAGGTCGTCTTAACACTATTCTGAATACGGGCCATTTTCAAACTATAAAGCTCTCATTTAGGGACTAAGTCTCCCAAAAACACTCCAAATTCCAGAACCGACCCTCCCGTCAAACCACAATAGGAGAAATGAACTTAGGGAAACAGTTAGATTCGGGATCAGGGCGTAAAGCTCAAAAACGACCGGCCGGGTCGTTACATCTTCCCACACTTAAAAGATTCGTTAGTACTCAAACGAGCATAGAAAACATACCTGGAGTGGTGAAGAGATGAGGGTGATGGTTGTGCATATCCTGCTCGGTCTCCCAGATCGCCTCCTCGGCCGGCTGACCCCGCCACTGGACCTTTACTAAATCGATGTTCTTTGACCTTAGCTTCCCGATTTGCCTGTCCAGAATGGCCACTGGCTCCTCAACATAAGACAGATCCTCGTCTTGCTGAACAAAAGTGAAATCCAACACGTGTGACGGATCACCATCGTATCTTCGGAGCATAGACATGAAATACGGGATGAACTCCGGCTAGGCTAGGAGGTAAGGCCAACTCATAGGCAACCTCCCCAACACGCCTCAAAATCACAAAAGGGCCAATGAATCTAGGACTCAGCTTCCCCTTCATCCCAAACCTCATAACGCCTTTCATGGGCGAGACTCGAAGCAAAACCCGCTTGCCAACCATAAAGCCACATCGCGGACCTTCTTGTCTGCATAACTCTTCTGTCTAGACTAGGCCGCACGAAGTCTGTTGTCACGCCCCAAATCGAGGGACATGACCGGCGCCTGACTAGGTAGCCCCAGTCAAGCGGACCTGGGTGCCTTTCATTCCCACGTGTTACCCCCGTGTTGATTAATTCTCATTAACCAAATACCTTACCAATTATAACTGATTTCACAATATACAAACATAACCATGCGAGTGATTCATTAACAAGTTTACAGTTTTTACAACGCCCAACATAATATATACATGAGCCTCGAATCCCACAGTTTACATGTCTACGGAACCTCTAGGATACAAAGGACGATACAATACTTGCCGGTAACAAGGCTCCGGCTATACCTTACACAAAATCAAAATAAAGCCTAAACAAGAGTGGCATGAGCCACGTAGGGCCCCGAAAGGAAATGGGCTCACCAAAACGGGCAGTGGAAGATGAAGGATGCTACTGCCGATGAGCTGAAGTACCTGCTACTGATTCACCTACAATCATAATACGAATGTAGCGTCCCCGGCAAAAGGGACGTCAATACACTTGAATTGTACTGGTATGTATGGACAAACTTTGTCCCAAGTAAACTCAAGCCATTAAATTACATCAAAACTAATCAAGCCACCCAACCATGTTTTCCACCTTTTACTCATTTCAGATAAGCCTCAACACAAACACATTCAAGGTCAACAAATAGAACAACAACCAATTGACAACATAAATTGAAAGTAGTCAAACATAGGGGCAATCAGTGCCTCCCCAGGTTGCAAACTCTCCTGCTGTCTCCTTTCACAATTTCACATCATTGATTTTTGTATCAATTTTCAATAGCGATTTCGATCGCTTTCCATCCTTATTGCCCCCGACCACCCTTATTACCTCGGCCACCCTTATCACCCCAACCCACACCTTATTTCCTCATGTTGCGGCGCGCAACACGACCCCGCCTTACAGTTTAAAACACAACAATTTCAAACAACAGATAAGGTACTACACACAATTTCAACAAGTTCAAATAAGCAACTTGCACATTGTTCCATGTTCTCAATTACTTATCAAGCCAATATCACAACCAAGTTACAATATTTCCATAATCAAAAATATTCACACAAGTATGTTCAACAATTTTCCACAATAAACCAATTCTCAAGTGTTTCGTTTCTTTTCCACAAGGTGCCATAAAGGCCATCATAACCATTATTCACAATTCTTCACCAATTCCAATTCCCTTGTTATCTTTCAATTAATATTTCATACCACACCACATGTAGTTTAACATCAATTAGATACCCAACAACAAAATCAACAAATTACACACAATCTCTCAAATTAACACATGCCAAACGAATTGCACACATAAGGGCGATTTCACAAGAATCAAAGTTAGCCATACATACCTCGATTGAGCTTTCCTTAAGTTACTACAACACTCCAAAAACTCTATCAATTCCAATCTACTATGAAACATAACAAAATTAAACACATATTAGAAAGATATTCATGAAACTAGCTCATTTGAACAATTTATCAAACACTAGTTGAGCATCTTGATTTCGAATCCCCTTTTTAAGACTTCCTTCATTCCCTAACCCAATCTTTAGTTATTTAAGTTAAACAATCTTCCCATAAACCTAAGTTGTACATGCATGTATACACAATACTAATAAAACCAAGAATCATACCTCAATAACTCATCTTATACACCAAACTCGAAATTAAACCCTAGGGTATAGAATCTTACCTCTTAGATGAAGAACTTGCTATTGGGTTCTTGATTCTTGAAGATTGATGCAAGATTTGGATGATTTGGATGTTGGGTTCCTCCTTCTCTCTCTAAAATACTCTCACCTCTCTCTAAAATCAGTAAGAAATGACCCCAAAATGAACCCCAAAGCCTATATATTGAAATGGGGCCGGGTTATAAAAATTAGAAGAATAACCCTGCGATGTCAATTCTGCTATCGCAGAATGCACCGCATAATGGACATGCGGGCCGCAAAATGCACCGCAAAATCGGCAGCCAAAAATGAGCTACACTGGTTCAATCTGCGGTCAAAATGCGGACCGCAGAACGAACATGCGGACCGCAGAATGAACATGCGGATCGCAGATTTGACCTGACACACGATCGCATTTTCCAGCCTTTGGTAATTTGATCATAACTTTGTGTAGGAATGTCCAAATGACGAACGGTTTGAAGCGTTGGAAACTAGACTCAAAGGGCTTTCATTTGATATGCTATTCACCACATAAAACCTTATAAAGAATTATATATGATCGTTTAAAGTGGAGCCTTGTGTGAATCCATTTGGAAATTTGGCCTATTTCGAAAATTTTCCTATTTGGCTTACACCTGGGCTTTCATTTGGACCTCATATCACTTACCATAAGACTCATACTCATATTTAGCAAGTCTAATTGATGTCCATAATGTTCATAGCACATAAAATATAATAATTAGTCTACGTGGCACCACAGAATCCTATATTACTTAGCGAAATTTTCTGGGGCCTTACATTCTCCCCCCCTTAGGATCATTCGTCCTCGAATGAGGCGTATAGTCTTCCACAAACACTTTAACAACACACATCTCTTTCCTAACCTACCTCCAGTCTCAAAATTTTCACTAACTCCTAAATTTTTCAGAAATTTCGGCAGAGTTTCCTTTGTAACTAGGCCTATCCACCTGCCAGAGAATCACCAAAATCTTCTTAACCACACATCCACAAGTGTACATAGCACCACAATGTATATATCCACAATCCTAATCCCATTATTACAAGCACTACATTAACATATGGATACCAGAACATGGACTGCACACTTTTACATCAAAATACCTATATGGTACATTCCAAGTCAAAACTAACTAGGTATTCAATCAAACGAAAGTACTTTCCTTCCACGACACATTTATCCTTCTACGCGACATTATCGACTTACAAGCATTATCATAACACCTTCTCAAAAATAATATCAACTCCCAAACATACATAATAAGGATGACAGATAAACATCTTGCATGAGATAACTATCCATTGACTTTACCTTTTTATAACTTCCACTGTACAATTTTCACTCCACTGGATATTGCAATTCATGATAACAAAAATAACCCACAATTCCATAACTTGGCATCATACCATCAAGGATGTCAGTTCATAGTAAACAAACAATCATGTATTCATAATAGTCCTTACCAGCCATTAATGTAATCGCAAAGGTGTTCATCAACAAGAATATAATTTCATTTCAATCAACAATCCATATGAAGCCAAGCCATCATGAGTCTTGCTAGTAGTGCATCATATAGGATATTACCATGATTATATGGTTCAATCAAGTCAATTCATACCCACATTTTTTTTTCATCACTATCTTCTTAGACATAAGCATATGGAAACACAAAGTACATGAGGAACAATTATGAGGAATATCATACACCTATTGCAACCTAATGTGTAATACAGTCATGTTACTTTTATTGTCAACTCACATAACATTTTTAGGGGTACACTCACACTAAACCCTTGATGACCCTTAATAATTACCCTAAGACGTGCTTTCATAAACTGACCATAAAATTACCTACCCAACATATATGTGACCACACTATGAAGCTTCATCTTTGACTCGTCTAAACTTACAATGCTCAATGGATCGGGATCTAATCAACGAGGAACAACAAAGTTCAAGATCAGGCTGGAGTTCTTCAAGAATCCATTAATGCACTGGGTAGAGTACTTTATGAGGTTGTATACTAAGAGACAGAAAATTTTACTACTAACAATACTAACATGGTTAATCATTATGACTACCTCAATTAATACACAAATGACGAATAAGAGTAAGTAGTACATGGGAAATAGGAACCATAAAGGAGGAATACTCAAGTACGTGAACCACTCATTTTCTAAAGTGTAGGGAAAATCCGTCGACCCCGAATAGGAATACTCTAGCACTATGAATGTGATATGGGATTCAAAATACACGAAGTTAAATTACACTCTTAACATTACTTGACGAACAGAATCTATGCCACAAGCCTATAAGGATGAAAATAATTGAACGCTTATGAGATTACCATATTCTAGACAACTTAACACTTTTTGGTAATTGATCATATATGAGGGAACTAAAAAAATTATGACCATTTTTTTTTCATTCAAATCAACATGTTCATGATATGTACAAAAATCCTAAGTCATCTAATCTTGACCTTTCACGAGTGAAACTCAATAGCTAGGAAATCTTGATATTGGGGAAAAATCATGAATTGGTTAGATGGTTCTAATAGTTAACACGACGCTCCAGGGAGAAGGCAAATAACACTCATATCTAGCCAAGAAGGTGAGATACCAAGGGTAGTAAAACTCTCCACACATGACAATGACATAGTCCATAATTCTAGAAGTTGAGGGTGTGAAGAAAACCAAACACAATGAGACAATGCACAATAATCGCTGAAGGTTTGCAAATGTTCATGATGAGATCTCCATATGTTTTGACTTGAAAAAAAGGAAGTGTCATAGTGATACATAGAAGGGAATGTTCTCTTATCGTTGTCGTACAAGTGTAGGGAACTAGCACAATGAATTCACTAAATAAGGAATACGATTAAAACATTGTGGAGACATAAAGAGAGAATAATCATTCGTTATGAGTTGGACATGCCTATGTTATACTATCTTCCAAACTTCAATACAATTCTACATCACGGGCAACCACAACACTAGAAACCAAGTGAGCTACTTACTACGGGATATCTCAAGTGGAAACCAAAATTATGGCGACACAAGATCTTCCTATGACGGGATGCGAAGATCTCAATTTTCAAAAAAACATTATGCACACAGTGACCATTTCAATTGACATGTACTTGTAGGATAAGTGTAGATACATGCTTTTACGTTTCTTGATAGAAGAAGGTTTTCATGATGTTACTTGCAAGAGAGTAGATTGGCAGCTCAAGCCATATAAGCCATATACACAACTGAGAAAAAGAGAATGACTCGGGAAGGATCACAAATCTTGAATACTTTTCATGGAACTTGGCACCACATGTACAAACTTTACAATGGTGCATGTATAGGCACAAGTGAGCAGATGTTGTCAATTTAAATGAGACGTTTCTGTAAGAAATTCATCGGGAATAGTCCTTTGTTGAGAATTTTGGAAAAAGAAGTAGGAAATATCAATAGTGTTATAACTCAATTCAGGAACACAATTATAGAGGTCAATTCCATAGGAGGTTGTACATACAAGAACCGTGATCGGGAGAATTTGTAAATAATACGTCTCATTAAAAGAGCATGTGCATGAACTATTTTGTAATTTGGATTCTTTTTAAGAATATATCTATGCAAGGGCAAGGAAATCATAAGGGTGGTTTAACAAAAAGATTAAACAATCACCACATTACCAAATAAAATGGATCACATAGTTTTCACATAAGTTCCATACCTATAGGATGCATATCATAGCCCTTCTGTAGGGTTCACATATCAGATTATACACCTATGTGCTTCATACAACAATAAGGAAATCACAATTACTAATTAAACACTTTAAATGATCACCACATTATCAAATAAAAGAATCATACCATTTTCACGTATATTTGTCCATCGACTCTTAGGGCCATAATTATCACATCAGACTTGGAACTAGGCCACATTTCATAACACAATCTCTTGTTCCTCGCATTTCACATCATTTTCTCATATTTCACATCAACATCATAATCTGTTTCATATTCCCTCATGTCACAAGTATCACCATGTACAATTTCATTTCGAGTTCTCGACACATTGTCTACATTTTGTTTCTCAAAAGCATTTGACTTATTTCAACATGTCTAAGCACAGAGGACTTCACACAGTTTTATTTAATATATGCTGCTTCAATTTCAATTTAAGGCCTTCACATTTCAATGCATGATTCATACCCCTTGCACCCATTTTATGTTGTCAATAATAGCACATTGATCATATTGGAATGCATATTTCACAAACATCGGGTCACAACACCAATTCATGTAAAGTATCAATCACAACAAGAATCCAAAGTTCAATCTTACCACATTTACACATTCACTTTCTTTGCTTCCAAATATCTTTGTATATTACCATCAACTAGTCACAATCAATCAAATTCTTTTGGTACACATAAGAACAATTTGGAAGAATCAACCATAACAAGTTTTCTCACAAAATTTGGCATCAAAATATCTATTTAAACTTGACTTGAAGTCTAGTCATTTTAGCACATAGTTCACGTTCTTTACATACCCTCATCTACCAAGAATAATATATTAAACAAATGAAAAAGTACCTCCAACATATATTTTCACAGCAATAATTCACTTAACATAACAAAACGGGTACTGCATTAATTATATTTTGAACCTACAACATTTATGCGAGCACCATGGAAGCTTATTTTCTAAGAGAAGGGATTTTAGCCGTACATACTGATGAAATACTACATGATCTGGTGGTACAATGACATTAGTAAGAACGAGGGTACTCTCCATAACAACAACTTCTACCAATCACTCCATGACTCAACACATTCTCCTAACAAGTCCTTGGATGATCCACTTGGACTTAATGGTGAGATAAATCTCACCTTACATGCTTCAAATTCACAGATTATGGTAACAAAATTACCAATATTGAGGTTAATACTTAGAGAGGAAATTAGCTCCATATCTTGAGCCATATCGCACGATCTGGAATATCAAAGAAATGGGTAAATTCCTAAATGCCCGTGCAGCCCCCAACTTATATGATGTGGTCGACAACACACCGATAAGAAGGGCACTACTAGACACGGCTCCGAGACATCCTAGGACACTTTAAAACCTTAGGCTCTGGATACCAAGTTTGTCACGCCCCAAATCGAGGGACATGACCGGCGCCTGACTAGGTAGCCCCAGTCAAGCGGACCTGGGTGCCTTTCATTCCCACGTGTTACCCCCGTGTTGATTAATTCTCATTAACCAAATACCTTACCAATTATAACTGATTTCACAATATACAAACATAACCATGCGAGTGATTCATTAACAAGTTTACAGGTTTTTACAACGCCCAACATAATATATACATGAGCCTCGAATCCCACAGTTTACATGTCTACGGAACCTCTAGGATACAAAGGACGATACAATACTTGCCGGTAACAAGGCTCCGGCTATACCTTACACAAAATCAAAATAAAGCCTAAACAAGAGTGGCATGAGCCACGTAAGGCCCCGAAAGGAAAGGGGCTCACCAAAACGGGCAGTGGAAGATGAAGGATGCTACTGCCGATGAGCTGAAGTACCTGCTACTGATTCACCTACAATCATAATACGAATGTAGCGTCCCCGGCAAAAGTGACGTCAGTACACTGGAATTGTACTGGTATGTATGGGCAAACTTTGTCCCAAGTAAACTCAAGCCATTAAATTACATCAAAACTAATCAAGCCAGCCAACCATGTTTTCCACCTTTTACTCATTTCATATAAGCCTCAACACAAACACGTTCAAGGTAAACAAATAGAACAACAACCAATCAACCACACAAATTGCAAGTAGTCAAACATAGGGGCAATCAGTGCCTCCCCAGGTTGCAAACTCTCCTGCTGTCTCCTTTCACAATTTCACATCATTGATTTTTGTATCAATTTTCAATAGCGATTTCGATCGCTTTCCATCCTTATTGCCCCCGACCACCCTTATTACCTCGGCCACCCTTATCACCCCAACCCACACCTTATTTCCTCACGTTGCGGCGCGCAACACGACCCCGCCTTACAGTTTAAGACACAACAATTTCAAACAACAGATAAGGTACTACACACAATTTCAACAAGTTCAAATAAGCAACTTGCACATTGTTCCATGTTCTCAATTACTTATCAAGCCAATATCACAACCAAGTTACAATATTTCCATAATCAAAAATATTCACACAAGTATGTTCAACAATTTTCCACAATAAACCAATTCTCAAGTGTTTCGTTTCTTTTCCACAAGGTGCCATAAAGGCCATCATAACCATTATTCACAATTCTTCACCAATTCCAATTCCCTTGTTATCTTTCAATTAATATTTCATACCACACCACATGTAGTTTAACATCAATTAGATACCCAACAACAAAATCAACAAATTACACACAATCTCTCAAATTAACACATGCCAAACGAATTGCACACATAAGGGCGATTTCACAAGAATCAAAGTTAGCCATACATACCTCGATTGAGCTTTCCTTAAGTTACTACAACACTCTAAAAACTCTATCAATTCCAATCTACTATGAAACATAACAAAATTAAACACATATTAGAAAGATATTCATGAAACTAGCTCATTTGAACAATTTATCAAACACTAGTTGAGCATCTTGATTTCGAATCCCCTTTTTAAGACTTCCTTCATTCCCTAACCCAACCTTTAGTTATTTAAGTTAAACAATCTTCCCATAAACCTAAGTTGTACATGCATGTATACACAATACTAATAAAACCAAGAATCATACCTCAATAACTCATCTTATACACCAAACTCGAAATTAAACCCTAGGGTATAGAATCTTACCTCTTAGATGAAGAACTTGCTATTGGGTTCTTGATTCTTGAAGATTGATGCAAGATTTGGATGATTTGGATGTTGGGTTCCTCCTTGTCTCTCTAAAATACTCTCACCTCTCTCTAAAATCAGTAAGAAATGACCCCAAAATGAACCCCAAAGCCTATATATTGAAATGGGGTCGGGTTATAAAAATTAGAAGAATAACCCTGCGATGTCAATTCTGCTATCGCAGAATGCACCGCAGAATGGACATGCGGGCCGCAAAATGCACCGCAAAATCGGCAGCCAAAAATGAGCTACACTGGTTCAATCTGCGGTCAAAATGCGGACCGCAGAACGAACATGCGGATCGCAGATTTGACCTGACACACGATCGCATTTTCCAGCATTTGGTAATTTGATCATAACTTTGTGTAGGAATGTCCAAATGACGAACGGTTTGAAGCGTTGGAAACTAGACTCAAAGGGCTTTCATTTGATATGCTATTCACCACATAAAACCTTATAAAGAATTATATATGATCGTTTAAAGTGGAGCCTTGAGTGAATCCATTTGGAAATTTGGCCTATTTAGAAAAGTTTCCTATTTGGCTTACACTTGGGCTTTCATTTGGACCTCATATCACTTACCATAAGACTCATACTCATATTTAGCAAGTCTAATTGATGTCCATAATGTTCATAGCACATAAAATATAATAATTAGCCTACGTGGCACCACAGAATCCTATATTACTTAGCGAAATCTGCATGGAGTCTGTCCTGAATCACCTTGACCTTGTCCATTGTATCCTGGACCATCTCAATACCTAGCAGCCTGGCCTCGCCCGCTCGAACCAACCCACGAGGGACATGCACCTCCTACCATATAAGGCCTCATATGGTTCCATCTGAATGCTGGACTGATAGCTATTGTTATAAGCAAACTCCGCTAGTGGCAAGAAATGATTCCATGAACCTCCAAACTCAATCACACACGCACGGAGCATATCCTCAAGAATTTGAAGAGTGCGCTCAGACTGCCCGTCTGTCTGGGGTGAAATGACGTGCTCGACTCCACCCGAGTGCCTAACTCGTGCTGCACAGCTCTCCAGAACCGCGATGTAAACCGAGTGCCTATGTCTGAGATGATAGAAATTGGAATACCATGCAAATGGACGATCTCCCTGATATAAATCTCCGCCAACCGCTCTGATGAATAAGTGGTACACACAGGAACGAAATGAGCGGACTTGGTCAGCCGATCCACAATAACCCCAATGGAAACAAACTTCCTAACAGTCCGCGGAAGCCCAGATACAAAGTCCATGGTGATGCACTCCAATTTCCACTCAGGAATTTCCATCTGCTGCATTAACCCACCCGGACGCTGATGCTCATATTTCACCTGCTAGCAGTTGAGGCACCTAGAAACATAAACAACTAGGTCCCTCTTCATCCGCCTCCACCAGTAATGCTGTCTCAAGTCCTGATACATCTTCGTGGCACCCGGATGGATGGAATACCGCGAGCTATGGGCCTCTGCAAGAATCATCTCTCGAAGATCATCTACATTGGGCACACATATACTCCCTTGCATCTTTAAAACTCCATCATCCCCAATGGTACATCTTGAGCATCACCACGCCGAACTCGATCCTAGAGGACAAGCAAATGATGGTCATCGAACTGAAACTCCCTACTGCGGTCAAATAGAGAAGACCGAGAAACCACATAAGCCAGAAAACGATCCAGTCTAACAAACTGTCTGGCTAAAGCCTGAACATCCATCACCATAGGCCTCTCTGAAGCTGGTAGATATACCAGATTCCCCAAACTCTCTGCCCGGCGACTCAAGGCATCGGCATCAATATTAGCCTTGCCCGGATGATAGAGAATAGTACTATCATAGTCCTTCAACAGCTCCAACCATCTCGTCTAACGCATGTTCAGGTCCTTGTGCTTAAGCAAGTGCTGCAAGCTCCGGTAATCAGTGTAGATCTCATAAGGAACCCCATACAAGTAATGACGCCAAATCTTCAAGGCGTGAACAATGGCAGCTAGCTCCAGATCATGAACAGGGTAGTTTTTCTCATGTACCTTCAGTTGTCTGGACCCGTAGGCAATGATCCTACCGTCCAGCATCAATATTGCACCGAGTCCAACTCGTGAGGCATCACAATATACTTCATAGGACCCCGAACCTATAGGCAACATCAAGATAGGGGCCGAAGTCAAAGTTGTCCAGAGCTTCTAAAAGCTCACCTCACACTCATCTGTCCACTGGAAAGGGGCACCCTTTTGGGTCAATCTGGTCATAGGCGTTGCGATCGAAGAGAACCCCTTTATGATGCAACGATAATACCCCGCCAAACTAAGAAAAATGTAAATATCAGTGGTTGAGGAGGGTCTGGGCCAACTCTGCACGGCCTCTATCTTCCTCGGATCCACTCAAACACCATCGCTCGACACCACGTGGCCTAGAAATGCCACTGAACTTAGCAAGAATTCACATTTAGAGAACTTGGCATATAGCTGCTTCTCCCTCAGCATCTGAAGCACTATCCTCAGATGCTGCTCGTGCTATTCCCAACTTCGGGAATATACTAGAATATCATCAATAAAAACAATCACGAACGAGTCCAGATATGGCCTGAACACACTGTGCATCAAATGCATAAAGGCTGTTGGGGCATTAGTCAGCCCGAAAGACATCACGAGGAACTCATAGTGACCATACCGAGTCCTGAAGGTAGTCTTCGGGACATCTGGCTCCCGAATATTCAGCTGATGATAACTAGAGCGCAAATCAATCATGGAGAATACCTGTGCGCCCTGTAGCTGGTCAAATAAATCATCAATACATGGCAAGGGATACCAGTTCTTCACTGTAACTTTGTTCAACTGACGATAGTCGATACACATACGCATAGAACTGGATGAGTCCACTGGGTTGACCGAAGTTATAGTCCAGCCAGTAGCTGAAAATGGTGATATGCAGCAAGGAACAGAGAAAGCAGCTGAACTGGTAGAACAATTGGTTATGGAACAGGTTATAGAGAAAGAAAAATCCCAAGTGATTGGGAAGAAGAGGCCTCCAGCCCCATTTCCCCAAAGGTTGGCCAAGCACCAGAAAGAAGAGCAATACAAGAGATTTTTCGAGATGCTCAAGAAAATCCAGGTAAACGTTCCCTTAATTGACGCTTTGAAAGAGATGCCTGGGTATGCTAAGATGATGAAAGATTTGATGTCGCAAAAATTTGATTTCCAAGACTTGGCCACCATGACTCTTACACAGACATGTAGTGCAGTGGTCTCTAGACCCATAGATGAGAAGCTATCTTACCAAGTTAGCTTCACTATTCCATGCACTATAGGAAACTTTTCCTTTGCTAAGGAATTGTGTTATTTGGGGGTGAGCATAAATCTTATGCCCTTGGTGATCTATAAGAGGTTGGGCATCGGGAGAGCCAGGCCTACTCCTATGTTATTACATCTTGCTGACAGGACAGTTAAGCGGCCATTCAGTATAGTGGATGATGTGCTTATTCAGGTGGGGAAGTTTGTATTTCCCGCCGATTTTGTGATTCTGGACTGCAAGGTGGACGAGGAGATTCCTATAATATTAGGGAGACACCATTCCTAGCCACGGGGAGAACATTAATTGGTTGTGAGACTGGGGAGCTCGGGATGAGGCTAAATGATGAGGAGATCAAATTCAATGTACAAAAATCAATGAGGCGCCCTAGTAAGTTCGCAAACTTCTCTCTCGTTGATGCAGTATATGTGATAGTGGAGACAGATGATGTAGAATTGACAGCTGAAGATCCACTTCAGGCATGCCTGATGAACTTTAAAGAGTTAAATGGGGAAAGCCTGGCAGAATGGGTGCTATCTCTGGAAGACAAGGGGTTTTGGGATAGAGAGTTGGTGTTTGAACCTCTACACTTAGAAAAGAGAGAGACCCCTCCAGCAAAACCATCTATTGAGGAGCCACCAAAGCTGGAACTTAAGCCACTACCAACCCATCTCAGGTATGAAATTCTAGGCCCTAACTCCAATTTACCTGTTATTATCTCATCTAGTTTGCTGGATGTATATGCTCAAAAGCTATTACAGGTACTCAAGGAATGTAAAACTGCCATTGGTTGGACCATGGCAGACCTAAAGGGGATCAGCCCCGCATACTGCATGCACAAGATTCCATGGAAGAGGGACACAAACCATCCATGAAACGCAAAAGAAGCCTGAACCCGAATATGAATGATATGGTAAAAAAGAAAGTGATAAAGTTGCTAGACACAGGGTAGGTCCCACGTAAGTTTTCTAACCCATATGTGATGTACATTGATTATTTTGCCATAAGGACATGTCATGATCTTAAGTGTGGGGTGGGAGACTTTTCTTGTATTGTATGTTGTACATAGAAGATTTAGCTGTAAATGATATTAGCTGGCTTGGCCTGATGATTGACACTTGGTGACGGGTTTCTTAAGGGTCTACGTCGGAATAAAAACACAAAAAAAATCAAAAACTTGAAAAATCCAAAACTATGAGTAAAGGGCTCTTCCTGACGACGGACTATTTGGTCAAGTACTCTTGAGGGAAGTAGTCCATGTAGGAATTTTTCTTTATTTTCTTTTCTTTTTATAGGAAGTGAATCACCTCCCCTTTGGTTTTTCTTTTGACCATGGTTCTTTTCCAAGGGTTTTTGTTGAACCGGGTTAGGTAGATTTTTCCTTTTTATGATTAGAGGGTAAAGGTTAACTTGTAACCCCAAGTATGCACATTAGCAAAACTAAAATGAACCTGAGGATGTATTATCTAAGCTTGACTGTAGATTCTAGGATATGCCTTAAATTGCACAATACAGCTTGCTTGAACATTGATAGGACTCTGTAGACGAACCTGATTCTAAATGAGTTGCATGCTAAGTGTGTGAGATTTTACCTACATTATATGTTGTTACATGATACCTAGAACTTTCCATGTGTGTGTGCAAAGCGAAATGGAAGTTGTTTTGGTTATAGAGATGATAGAGGCATTTATTTGTGTAACCCCTTAAATCAATAAACTGTGAATTCACCTGTACATAGTATCCTAGTTAACCCCTTTGAGCCTAAAGCCTATTCTTTGATAATCTTTGAATGTTCATAAATATTGCAATCATATAGTATTCTACTTTACCCCCTAGAAGCACTTGTGTTGTAACAAATTTACAAAAGTCTAAGTGTGGGGTGAAGGGAAGTTTAAAAAAAATGGAAAATCAAGAATGTATGGTAGAAAATGGTTAACTGGCAAAATACAGTAAATGCTTTACACAACAAAGAAAAAAAAGATGTCTACATGTAAATAAGGAAGCCAGTAACACCAACCGAAAAAAGGGGAGTAAAAGTGAATAAAAGGTGAAGGACTGTTCAGGGGAATCATAATGAAAAAACTTAAAGGGAAGTTGTGAAAATAAAATGCTTAGGGAGGTTAGCCACTATAACCAAAAGTATCATACCCGTCCCATAGCCTATATTACAACCCTTAAAGACCTCTTGATATCTGATTGAATAACTCGATTAATGGAGTATTACACTAGGGGCAAGCCTATGGTGTATCTGTATGCATATGAATGTTCTTTGTTGAGAGTGAGTGAAATTTTTATACATCTATAAGTTCCATGTTCTAAATTGCTTATGTGTTGGAACTTCTCTCAATATAATTGTGTGAGGGAATGTAACTCAGGAAGAAAAAGGTAAGTTTGCAAGTCTGCGATAATAATTAGAGTAAGCAATAATGTGCTGGCAATTCAGTTTACAGTTGGGTAAGGATTGTGCATGTCTTAGGTTAATCATGAAAGATAGCTTGTGTGACACATTATGGGCGAGACATTAATAAAATTGTCCTAAAGAGTGATTAAGGTTGCTCGAGGACGAGCAAAGGTTTAAGTGTGGGGTGTTGATAACAGGTGAATTTGACTATATTTATGCCCTAAATAATCACACTTTATTATTGTTTTGATATTTATTTATGATGAAAAAATGCTCTTATTAGTGTTTTTAGTGTGTTATAGGTACACACAAGCTAATGAAGACTAAAAGAGTGGTTTTGGAGTCAAAAGAAGGTGAAAAAGGCCAAGTGTGGTACAAGTCAAGAAATTGTGCTGAAAATAGCCGGAAAGGTGTGATTACGAGCTATATAGATGTTATGGAATGAATTTAAGTGATTTGGAGCATTAAAGTCTGAGTAAAAGCTCAAGGAATTAAGCCGGTATTGTGTTCGGGGGTCAAATTTGATTGTTTAGTACAAACGAAGACTCGATGAGGCATATTGCGCACTGTCTAATAAATTGGACATAACATTTTGCTCAGAACTCCGTTTTGGCTCCATAATATATGGTTGGAAAGCTAAATCAAAGAGCTACAACTTTTATATATATATTAAGTTTTTTTCCAAATTCCAAACGGAACAGTGTGAAATACCACGGTTTCACCGCGACCGCGGTAGAACCGCGGCAGAAGAGGCCTGCAGAAGTTTTGAAGTTTCAGAGGACTTGATCCACCGCGGTTCCAGCGCGAAAGCGGTCAAACCATGGTGGAAGCAGGGATTTTAAGGGATTAAAGTGTTAAAATTCAAGTTATGTAACCTAAATCCTATATATAATGTTAGGATTTGCCCAAAGGAGGCAAGTATTGTATTATTGACTACTTTTGCAAGCAAACTAGTAAGAGGGAACTCTCTCAACATCTTTCTTTCTTTTACATTTAATCTTTGATTATGAATTCAATTATCTATCTTGTTTATTTGATTATGAGTAGCTAATTCTTTATCTAAGGTTATGAACTTCTGGGTTATGTGATTACAAATTGTAAGCTACATTTCTCTTTGTTCAACTTTGTTCTTGTTGTAGTTAATTGATAGAGATCTCAATTAGTTGTGCCTACTTAATGTGAATAACTTGGAAAAGAGTGCATATTTAGGTAAATTGTTAAACAACACCACACCTAGATTATTGGAGGAATCTATAATTGTAGGCGTAAAGGTGGGGTTAGGAATAACGAAACCTTGGGCGCAATCTAAAGTGAATCGTTCAAATTAAAGTTATCTAGGGTAGCTCGGGAGAGTGAACTAGTAAATTATTGTAGTTTCTCGGGAGAGAATTACGGTAAAAATAGTGTTCATGATTGATAGAATAATATTGACAATTTGTATGAGCATAAATAGAAGGGATTCCATCAATAGGGGAAATCAATACCTTATTCTTTCTCTTCATTCTTTACATCTTATTCAATTCTTTCTTTCAAGTCTTTAATTTCTTGCAAAAGTTAGTTACTAGAAAACATCCACAAAAATATATTCAAAAGTTTGGGAAGCTGTTTCAGAAGTGTTATTGGGTTTTTGAAGTTGCAGTTGATAGGTTAATTCCCTGTGGGATCGACTCTGGACTTAATTGACCGGATTATATTGACTACGACCGTTGTTTGGGCGTGAATCAGTACCATCTAAATGACATGAAGGAAGACAACACCAGTATTAGGGAAGTGGTTCTGAAGGCGGACAATTCAAGTTGGAAGGTAGATAAAACAAGTTTCGAAAGGAGATAAGATAAAAGGAAAGAATCTTAGTCATTTGAATCTTTCACCTAAGATGAAAATCTTAGTCTAATGAATTTTTCACCTAAGATAAAAGGAAAGAATCTTAGTCTATTGAATCTTTCACCTAAGATGAAGTCTTAGTCTGATGAAGATTTTACCTAAGATAAAGGCATAATGTGGAAAAGGGGAAGGCGTAATTTGAAAAAAAAAAGGAAGGCAGAAGTCGGAAAAAGGGAAGGCATAATATGAAAACAAAAGGAAGGAAGAAGTCAGAAAAAAGGAAGGCGTAATTTGAAAACAAATGGAAGGCATAAGTCGAAATAAGGAAGGTATAATTTGAAAACAAAAGGAAAGAAGAAGTCGGAAAAAAAGGAAGGCATAATTTAAAAACAAAAAGAAGGCAGAAGTCGGAAAAAGGGAAGGCATAAAAAAGGAAGGCAGAAGTTTGGAAAAGAAAAGGAAGGCGTAATTTGAAAACAAAAAGAAAGGCAGAAGACGAAAAGAAAGAAAAGATTGTTGAATTAGAAAGATTAAGAAAACCTGAACTCAAAAATAGACCTAGTCTGATGAGTTATCTCCTAGAGTGAAAATCTTGGTATGTTGAAACTTTCACCTAAGATAAAAATCTTAGTCTGATGAATTTTTCACCTAAGATAAAGGTAAAAATATTAGTTTGTTGAAACTTTCACCTAAGAAAAATCTTATTCTGATGAATATTTCACCTAAGATAAAGGTCAAAATCTTGGTCTATTGAATCTTTCACCTAAGATGAAAATCTTAGTCTGATGAATTTTGCACCTAAGATAAAGGTAAAAATCTTAGTCTGTTGAAACTTTCACCAAAGATAAAAATCTTAGTCTAATGACTTTTTCACCTAAGATAAAATTTTGTCACAAGGGAAGTAAAATTTTAGCTTTCAATTGGTACATGTGATAATATGTTGTACCCAGTTATCAAACTAGGGCAGAAAATTTTCTTTATTTGTATGTTCGCTGTAAGCAGGCGCCCACCTGAAAAATAAGAGAATATATTTTCAAGTTAAGCAACCAGTCACCCACCTGAAAAACAAGGGAATATCTTATAAGTTTAGTAACCAGGCACCCACCTGAAAAATAAGGGAAAATATTTTTAAAATCAGTAAGCAGACACCGACCTGGAAAACAAGGGATGTACAATCTAAATCATATTTTTAGTTTTAATGTCTGATAACATGATACTCCCAGTCACCATACTATGGAAGAAAATTTTCTTTTGTTGTTTGTTTTGTCATAAGCTGGAGCCCACCTGGATAACAAGGGAATACATTTTAAAAGGACTCACAAGCAGGAGCCAACCTGAAGAACAAAGGGAATACATTTTATTTGTTTGTATGTTTGTTATAAGCAGGCGCCCACATTAAAAATAAGAGAAAATCTTTTCAAGTTAGGCAACCAGGCACCCACCTGAAATACAAGGGAATATCTTTTAAGTTTAGTAACCTGGCACCCCCCTGAAAAATAAGGGAAAATATTTTTAAAATTAGTAAGCAGGCACCCACATAGAAAACGAGGGAAGTACAATCTAAATCATAGTTTTAGTTTTAATGTCTGATAACATGATATGGCCAGTCACCATACTTGGGCAGAAAATTTTCTTTGGTTTTTTGTTTTGTCATAAGCTGGAGCCCACCTGGATAACAAGGGAATACATTTTAAAGGGAATCGCAAGCAGGAGCCCACCTGAAGAACAAAGGAAATATTTTTTAAATACAGCAAGCAAGAGCCCACCTGAAAAATGGACACATAATGAAGTAATCAAACTTCATCGAGACAACAACAAGAATGTCATTGGAAGAATACAAGATACAAGTTCAAGGCAACACAAGAACAAGTTGGAAGACATAGATAGGATTTATTGTAATTCATAGATCATAGCTTAGACTAGCTTCATTTAGTTTACCATGGAGTAATAAGTGGTCAGTCAACAGTAATAATAGTAACAACAGCAGCATCACTGAGATCATAGTCCTTGGTAGTCCTAGCTACCAGACATTCCCGAACTACACTGACCTGATTCCTGTTCAGCCCAGGATATGTAGGCAACCTCTGAAGAAGGGTGCGGTCAAAACTTTTCAAAATGCTTCAAAATGGAATACTCGAACGGGTAAAAAAAGCTCATGTTTGCTCACTTATCTTTGCACGAAAACGCTTCATATTTTCGAGCAACGTGGGGCAGCTGTGAGCACGTGATTTTTACCCTATATGTGAGTTATTCCCATAAAATTCAAATAAACAATTTTTCCTTATTTTTGCAATTTATGTGAATTTTGTGTTGATTGTTTGTATGTTATTTGCTCAGGTAAAATCAAATACAAAATACAAAAAATATGCATTGGCATTTAGGAAATTAATTTTACATATAGTAAGTATTAATTCATGTTAAACAATTTAAAGGAAAATTCAAAATAATATTTGTTTTCTTTAATTGAAAATTGCCATACATAAAAGTTCATTAGTTTAACAATTTTAATAAAATCAAGACTAAATGCAAAATAGAAAAAATATAGAAAATACAAAAGAAAACTAAAATACAACAATAATACAAAATTAGATAAAAAATTTAAAAAATACAAGGATTAAAATAAATAAAAATACATTAAAACAAAAAAAAGAAGAAAATAATAACATAAAAGTCTATACAAAAAAAAACAAATAAAGAGTATGAACTTCAGCCTAAAAATCTTGCCCAGGTCGACACAGAGACTTCTCAACCCTAGGCCTAGTAACACCCCACCCGGTCTGCTGTCATGACCTAGTTCACCAATCGTAAACCTGTCATGACGGCACCCAGTCTTCGTGACTAGGTAATCCTAACACAATGCGTAATATTCAACTTTTACGAACAACAAGAAATAACAATGGAATAACATAGAAAATGTAATAGGTGCCGCTCGACACATACACGTTATCAAAATTTCTAGAATATATAACCACTAAGACCCGGAAACTCACGGGCAAACACAAGCTAAGATAGTAAAAGTTGTGGCTCTATCCACCAAGTGATATCTATATAACCGAAAACAAAAAGGAATATCCAGTGCCACTAGGAAAGAATGGAAGAAGACTCTCTGGATCTGCGGACGCAGTGGATGCATACCTCGAGTCTCCTAAGGTACTCGTCGATCATCGGTAATGTGCCTGAACAGATGGACCTGGATCTGCACAACAAAAAGTATGCAGAAGAGTAGCATGAGTACACCACGACGGTACTCAGTAAGTGCCAAGCCTAACCTCGATGAAGTAGTGATAAGGAAGGTTGGGGCCCTATCGAGAATAGTAATAATAATAATAATAATATCGAACAGTGCAAAGCAGGAGTAAATCTGATATAATAGCAAAATGAGATAGAAACTTCAAGTCACCTACAGTTAAGCTAACAAGGAAAAATCAACACAACAAGTACAAATCAATAGCACTGGATCTGTGGGAATTGAACCCGCAGTCCATTTTATACTCAGCAGCTCAGGATCTCCGGTAATCGAACCTACAGTCCATATATATAAATAGCCAAGATCTCTGGGAATTGAACTCGCAGTCCTTTGTATCAGTACCACAGGATCTCCAAGAATTGAACTCGCAGTCATTTATATCAGTATCACAGGATCTCCGGGAATTGAACCCGCAGTCCTTTATATCAGTATCACAGGATCTCAGGGAATTAAACATGCAGACCTTTATATTAGTACCACAGGATCTCTGGGAATTGAACCCACAATCCTTTATATCAGTATTACAGGATCTTCGGGAATTGAACCTGCATTCCTTCCATTGTAGCAACACCAGATCTTTGGGAATCGAACCTGCAGTCCACAAAACACAACATAAACAAATAAAGAGAATACATAGAGAGAAATGAAATATACTGCTACAATTATCAATTAAATTCAATCTCTACATGTTCCACGAAATTCAACTAAGACAAGTACGCATTTAGACAGTTAATCCTATCGATAGGGGCCGAAGTCAAAGCTGTCTTGAGCTTTTGGAAGCTTGCCTCACACTCCTCTGTCCACTGAAAATGGGCACCCTTTTGGGTTAATCTGGTCATAGGTGTTGCGACTGAAGAGAACCCCTCTACAAAGCAACGGTAATAACCCGCCAAACCAAGAAAACTACGAATCTCAGTAGCAGAGGAGGGCCTGGGCCAATCCTGCATGGCCTCTACATTCCTCAGACCACTCGAATACCCTCGCTCGACACCACGTGACATAGAAATGCCACCAAACTCAGCCAAAACTCACATTTAAAGAACATTGCATATAATTACTTCTCCCTCAGAGTCTAAAGCACTATCCTCAAGTGCTGCTCATACTCTTCCCGACTCCGGGAATATACCAAAAATATCATCAATGAAACAAACATGAACGATTCAAGATATGGCTTGAATACTCTGTGAATCAAATGCATGAACGCTACTGGGGCATTAATCAGCTCGAAAGACATAATGAGGAACTCGTAATGAAAATTTCGAGTCTTGAAGGCAGTCTTCGGGATATCTGGCTCCCGAATCATAACCTAATGATAACCAGAGCGCAAATCACTCTTGGAGAACACCCACGCGCCATGTAGCTGATCAAATAAGTCATCAATATGTTGCAAAGGATATCGGTTCTTCAATGTAACTCTGTTTAACTGGCGATAGTCAACGCACATACGCATAGAACCATTCTTCTTCTTTACAAACAACACAAGAGCACCCCAAGGAGAAACACTGGGTCGAATGAAACCCTTACCCAACAAATCCTCAAACCGATCCTTCAACTCCTTCAACTCAGGAGGAGCCATGTGGTACGGAGGAATAGAAATGGGCTTAGTGCTTGGAAACAAATCAATACCAAAATCGATATCTCTATCGGTCGGCATGCCCTTGAGAACATCTGTAAACACATCAGAGAAATCTCATACAACTGGAACCGAATCAATAGAAAGGGTGTCAACACTGACGTCCCTGTCACGACCCAAACCCTGGTCGTGATGGCGCCCAACACAATGCTAGGCAAGCCCGACCATATTATCCCTTAAACCAGCCAGTTATTAATCAAATTAAACTTAAACAGTAAATGATCATATCAGGTGATAAACGAAATGTAAAACATACAAAATACGGTCCCAACCATTATCGTGGTGTCACGAGACTGAGCCTCTACGGAATAGCATCCTAATACAACCAAGTCTAGGTAAATATGAAATCAACAAGATGATAAAGAAGGAGAAAACAAGCTCTGCGGGCGCTGGCAGCTACCTCGTAATCTCCGCGAAAGTAGACAGAGATCAGCAGCTACAATGTCTCAACTGCTCTCGGGCACCTGTGGATCTGCACAGAAAGTGCAAGGGAGTGGGGTGAGTATATTTCAACTCAGTGAGTAACAATAATAAATAATAACTGAAAGTAAGAACTCCTGTGCTATCACTTAGCAGTTCTAAGGCAACCCTCACAGGTACGTCATCACTATGGTAGTACTCTAATCTCCAATCCACATTTATCTCTATAAGATTCTACACTGATCCAAGACGGGACACTCCCCACGGTGGTGCCCAAACTCTCCGCACTCGTAGCAACTCCCCAGCGCTGGGGGCTGAGACTGATAAGGACCCCTGGCGCTGGAGTGGCCAGCTGATGAACTAGGCGGAGAAGAACCCTGAGCAGATGGGGCCTGTGAAGAACTCTGAGCTGGCATGGCGCTGAGAGATGGCTAGCTCTGGTGCGAACCCTGATAACCCTGTCTAGGTGACCATCTGCGACGATCTGAGCGTCCCGACTGCGAAGACCTGAAAGAGCGACCTCGGCTCTGCTGACTCTGGCCTCTGGTCTGAGTGCCACTGGAACTAGCTGCTCCTCGAGGCCTCTTGGCCTCCCTCTCATCCCGCTCCCTACGACGATCTGTCTCAATGTCGCGAGCAATATCCACAGCATCCTCAAATGTACGACTCAAAACCCTCTCCCCAGTCATCAGAATACGAATGGGATAAATGAGGCCGTCCACGAAGCGCCCAATCCTCTCTCTGTCGGAATGAACCAACCACGGTGCATATCTGGACAACTCTGTAAACCTGATCTCATACTCTGACACTGACATGTCCCCCTGACGGAGACCCTCAAACTGCCTACGCATCTCCTCTCTCTGAGATCGAGGCACCCATTTCTCCAAGAACATAGTGGAGAACTTCGGCCATGATAGTGGTGCTGCCCCTGCCGGCCTGCGGCACTAAGCCTCCCACCAAGCGAAGGTTGGCCCCTGAAACTGAAAGGTAGTGAAAGATACCCCACTGGACTCCAATATCCCTGCCGTACGAAGCATCCGACTGCACTTATCCAGAAAACCTTGGGCGTCCTCGCCCGGAGCTCCTGTGAACACTAGAGGAGATAACCCGGTGAACCTCTCGAGACGACGCTCCTCATCGTCTCGTCATAGCCGGGACCCCGTCCCCCCGAACTCGATTTGCCGGCCGAACCGAACCACATGCCGAACCGGAGGAGCCTCCGGTGTCCGTATGCCCCGCATCGCCGGCTCTGGAGTGCGTACCGCGGGGGTCCGATGACCACCCCCAATCCTCGATGCAGCTGCCGCAGTAGTAATCGAAACCGCCCGTGCTAGACCAAGCGTGCATCGCTAGCATCCGAGCCGTGGTCTCCCGTAGACCCGGATGACAACGGGCACACCGGTGCCCGATCCGGTGCTACCGGCACCTCTCGCAACCGGGGGCCGCGGGTCGACCGGCATCGCTCGTATGCTCTAACTCGCCACGACCACGCCCACGTCCTCGGCCTCTAGCAGTGGTAGCGGTGGTCGTCCTCCACGTCCGGATGATCGAGTTCTCGCCATCTACGAGAGAATAGAATGTCAAAGTTCCGTTCAAGTCAAAAGTAATCGCACGACAAGAATTCCAAGAATTGAAACTTTTCCTAAAAGGTTTGCAGCCTCCCGAGGATAAGTACAAGCGTCCCCGTACCGATCCACGAGACTCTACCAACCGGCTCATGACTCGCGAGACCTGTTAACCTAGGCTCGATACCAACTTGTCATGACCCAAACCCTGGTCGTGATGGCGCCCAACACAATGCTAGGCAAGCCCGACCATATTATCCCTTAAACCAACCAGTTATTAATCAAATTAAACTTAAACAGTAAATGATCATATCAGGTGATAAACGAAATGTAAAACATACAAAATACGGTCCCAACCATTATCGTAGTGTCACGAGACTGAGCCTCTACAGAATAGCATCCTAATACAACCAAGTCTAGGTAAATAGGAAATCAACAAGATGATAAAGAAGGAGAAAACAAGCTCTGCGGGCGCTGGCAACTACCTCGTAATCTCCGCAAAAGTAGACAGGGATCAGCAGCTACAATGTCTCAACTGCTCTCGGGCACATGTGGATCTGCACAAAAAGTGCAGGGGAGTGGGATGAGTATATTTCAACTCAGTGAGTAACAATAATAAATAATAACTGAAGGTAAGAACTCTTGTGCTATCACTTAGCAGTTCTAAGGCAACCCTCACAGGTACGTCATCACTATAGTGATACTCAAATCTCCAATCCACGTTTATCTCTATAAGATTCTACACTGATCCAACCCTCACTCGTACCCCTACGGTGTACGGCCATCTCAACATATAAAGACACATACCTATGTCTATAATGTATAAGTAATTAAGTAGATAGTAGGATATGATTAAGTATAATGCTGCGGCGTGCAGCCCGCTCCAATACATATACCGCTGCGGCGCGCAGCCCGCTCCATTTAACGTCGATGGCGCTCACCGGGGGTGTATACGTACTTCGGAGGGGCTCCCTAGGCCCAAGCACTATTATACCGCGGCGTGCAGCCCGATCCACACATATATTACTGCAGCATACGTAGCCCTATCCAATATATATATGTATATATATTTATACCGCTATGCGCGCGCAGCCCGATCCCATAATATACACCAGTGCTCACTGAGAATGTGTGTAGACTCAGACTCCGAAGGGGCTCCTACAGCCCAAGCGCAATAATACTGCGACGTGCAGTCCGTCCCACATGTATATTACATGTATATTACATGTATATTACTGCGGCGTGCAGTCCGATCCAATACATATACTGCTGCAGCGTGCAGCCCGACCCAATATAGGTATATATATATATAATACCCCATAATGGGTCCTCGACCCTATCCCAGTCAATATGTACTTGGCCTCTCAGGCCCAATATAATATATCACAGTGGGTCCTGGACCCTATCTCAGTCAATATAGACTTGGCCTTTCAGGCCCACTCAGCTAGAACAGGGAATCCCACCCTAGATAATCTCTCTCAATGTACATATCTAGTACTGGCTCATATTATGCTATACAGCTAGAGCTACGGCTGAGTGAATGTTTCCAACACGGTATACGGGTCACCTAGCCCTATAGGTTCCCTAATGCTCTACAGATCGGCACAAGGCCCCAAACATGGCTATTAGCCCAATTATACAGTTATAATCTCATTAGCAGTTATACAACACAGTATTCTATTAGCCGGGAAGAACCAAGTCCAAGTCCCCATTCACAATGTCACCACACTCGTCTCAAGACGTGTGTCTCATCTCACTATAGCACTGTGAAGTGCTAGTACGGGGTTTCAAACCCTCAGTACATTGTTTACTACCACCACTAACCTCGAACCGGCACGACGACTACTCCGCAATGCCCTTGCCACGAGAATCACACTCCGCACGCGTAGAATCTGATCAAATACAGTATAAATACAATAAATTAGGCCAATGGGACGACACCCAATCAATACAACTCAATTTACATCAAAATTCCCAAAGTTGTCAAAACCCGCCTTTCGGTACACTTGTCGAAAAATTACAAAAATCACATATTCGGAATCCTCATCTTGATACGAGTCTAGGCATATAAAATTTACCAAAATCGGACTCCATTTGCCCACTCAAATCAGTGTTTTTCTTTAATTTAGGCCTAGGGCTCAAACCCACCTTTAATCTTCCATTTACAGGGATTTAACCAAGGATTTCATGTTAAAATGATGTAATTAAGCCACAAAACTTACCTCCAACGAAACCCCGATGATTTCCTAGCAATCTCCCGTCAATTTCTTCTCTTGGAACTCAAAAATGGAGGTTTTGGGTATTAAACCCGCGACTGTCCAGTTCTGGTTTTAACTTCACTGCCAGAGACCTTTCTTCTACGCGTTCGCGACAGGACTCACGCGAACGCGATGCTCTGCTCCGTCCACCCATCACGAACGCGACACCCAGTCACGCGTTCGCGAAGCACAGATTTCAACCGCTCGGATTTTCTTCTACGCGTCCACGTCTCCGCTCACGCGAACGCGATGACCAACCCTTCACGCCTACGCGAACGCGTTCCAGCTCCACGCGAACGCGAAGCCTCCGATCCTAACCCTACGCGTTCGCGTCCAGACCATCGCGAACGCGATGCATACACTAGCTGACCTTCGCGGACGCGTGCCCCTTCATCGCGAACGCGATGAAGGATTTCCTTCTGCAGATACAGCAGCAATTCAGCTGCTGTCTAAGGCCAAAAATGGTCCGTTTGGACCCCCGAATTCATCCCGAGGCCCCCCGGGACCCCAACGAAAACCACTGACATACTCCATAACACAATTCAAACTTGTTCCAATCATAAAAACACCATCCTAAACATCAAAATCACCAATACGCACGGATTCAAGCCTAAGTTTCTTCAAAACTTCCGAAAATCGACATTCGATCAAAAACCCGACCAAACGGCCTCCGAATGACCTGAAATTTTGCAAGAACATCCAAAATCACCTAACGGAGCTACTGCAACTGTCGGAATTCCATTCCGACTCCCGGATCAAAATCTCACCTACCGTTCGGATTTCGCCAAAATTCAACCTTAGCCAATTCAAGCCTATTTCTACACCGGCCTCCAAATTCAATTCCGATCGCTCCCCTAAGTCACAAATCACCTCCCGGAACTAACCGAATCATCATAATCTGATTCCGAGCCCTCTAACCAAATAGTCAACTCTAGGTTGACTTTCCTTATTCAAGTTTCCTTCAAAAAGGCTATATGCCTCATTTTCAATTCAATTCACTCCTAACTTCCCCGATAGACTCTAACACTGATATAAAAGCATGAATTATGTAATTATAACATAACGGGGTGGTAATTCCCGTGATGACGGGCCGGGTCGTCACAGTCCCTTACATAACCTAGATAAGTAGCACACCCTTCTCAACCATACGTTGAGCTTTGAGAAAAGAAATAACACGGCTGGGGGTGTGATTTAGAGTACCACTCCACTCAATACGTGGAATGCCTGGCATAGCCAGTGTCACGGTCTTGGCGTGACAATGACGAATAGCATGATGGGGTGACAACCAGTCCATGCCCAGAATAATATCAAAATCAACCATACCGAGCAATAAAAGATCAGCTTTGGTCTCAAAACAACAAATAGTGACCAAACACGATCGATGAACACGGTCCACAATCAAAGAATCTCCCACCGAAGTAAAAACATAAACAGGGGCACTTAAAGAATCCCGAGACACATCCAGATGTGAAGAAAAATAAGAGGACACATAAGAAAAGGTAGAACCAGGATCTAATAAAACTGATGCCTCTTTGTGACTAACCAAGATAATACCTATAATAACAGAATCAGACGCGACGGCTACGGTGCGACCAAGAATAACATAAAATCTAGCCCGGCCCCTCACTCAAGGGTGGCCTCTATCACCCTGATCCCTGGCCCTGGCTGGCTGGGCAGGTAGGGAGGCAGCTGGAACTGGAACGATGGCCTGCTGACCCTGTGAACCATGCTTAAGTTGTGAAGTTGGGTGGAGGCGCTCCCCTCCCCTGCTTGGGGCACTCCCTAACCCGATGGAGAGTATCCCCGCACTCATAACAAGCCCTGGGAGGACACGGTGGCTGTGACTGACTGGCCCCGCTCCTGCTGGATTGACCCCTAGAGGTACCCTACGCAGGAGGCGCACGGGAAATTGGGGGAGCATAGTAAGGCTCTTGAGGTGGTGGAGGAGCTGGAGTACCACCAGTTGCTGGCAATGCTGAATGAAATGGACGACCAGAATAACCCATGCCCAATCGATCCGCTGCTGCAGTACAGGCACCAGAGAAATGACCCAACTTACAAGACCTCTTGGCCTCCCTATCTCCTTGCTCTCTAGCGAGCATACCCTCAATCCGTCTGGCAATACTCACTGCCTGTTCATACGTCACATCCGTCTCTATCTTTCTTGCCATTCTGGATCGGATAGGCAGAATAAGACCCTCAATAAACCTCCGCACTTTCTCACGGACTTTGACAACCAAGGCCGGTGCATGTCTGGCTAGTCGGGTGTAACTGATGGAATACTCAGATACTGTCAAAGAGCCCTGGCGTAATTGCTCAAACTCCGCACGCCAAACATCCCTAAGGTTATGGGGAACAAATTCCCTCAAAAATATATCAGAAAACTGTGTCCAAGTCAGCGAGGGAGACTTGACTGGACTATCCAACTCATATGTGCGCCGCCATTCATAAGCGGCCCCTTGAAGCTGAAAAGCAGTAAAAGACACCCTACTGTTCTCCACTATACCAATAGTACGGAGGATGTGATGACACTCCTCCAGAAATCCCAAGGCATCATCTGAAGCTAAACCACTGAACACTGGGGGATCATACTTCTTGAACCTCTCCAACCTGCGCTGCTCATCCTCACAGGTAGCGGACCTACCTCCGAGCTGTAGTTGTGCGGCAGGCAGTATAGGAATAACCTCTGGAACTGCTCCACGAGCACACACTACTCAGAAGTGTAGTTTGCGGGTGTCTGGGCTCCTCTCCCGGCCTAAGATGTGGCTGCAGCGAGAGAAAGCAACCCCGCCTGAGCCAGAGTAGTGTACATGCTCATAAACTAAGCCAGAGTCTCCTGGAGTGCTGGAGTCACAATAGTTGTAATGGGTGTACCAGGTGCCTGTGCTCCAACCTGATCCACTGGTGGTCCCTCAGCGGCAGTGCATGCGTGTTCTGTGGCTGCACCTCAGGCGCATCCTCGGCCTCTACTCCGGCCGCGGCCTTTGGCGGCACCAGCAGGGGGTGCGGGTGCCTGAACCTCGCGAGTAGCACGTGTCCTCACCATCTGTGAGAGAATAGAAGACAGAAGTTTAGATTTGGTGTCAAAATATTGCACGACAAGGAATTCAAAAGAAAGAAAAAGTTTCCTAAACCATTACATAGCCCCTCGTAGATAAATACGAACGTCTATGTATCGATCAGCGAGACTCTAAATAAGCAGCCTGTGTCCCGTGACTTCTATAAACCTAGAGCTTTGATACCAACTTGTCACGGCCCTAGTTCAGCAATCATGAACTTGTCATGACGGTACCCAGTCTTCGCGACTAGGTAAGCCAAACACAATGCGGAATTTACAACTTTTACGAACCACAAGAAATAACAGCGGAATAACATAGAAAATGTAATAGGTTCCGCTCGGCACTTACACTTTACCAAAAATTCTAGTATATATAACTACCAAGACCCGAAAACTCATGGGCAAACACAAGCTAAGATAGTAAAAGTTGTGGCTCTATCCACCAAGAGTATCTATACAACTGAAAACAAAAAGCAATATCTAGTGCAACTAGGAAAGAACGGAAGAAGACTCTCCGGATCTGCGGACGCAGCAGATGCATACCTCGAATCTCTTGAGGTACTCCTCGATCACCGGTAATGTGCCTGATCAGATGGACATGGATCTGCGCAACAAAAAGTTTGCAGAAGAGTAGCATGAGAACACCACGGCGGTACTCAGTAAATGCCAAGCCTAACCTCGATGGAATTGTGACGAGGAAGGTGAGGGCCCTATCGAGAATAGTAATAATAATAATATCAAACAGTACAAAGCAGGAGTAAATCTGAGATAACAGCAAAGTTAGATAGAAACTACAAGTCTCCTACAGTTAAGCTAACATGGAAAAATTAGCAGAACAAGTACAAATCAATAGCACAGGATCTCCGGGATTTGAACCCGCAGTCCATTTTGTTCTCAACAGCTCAGGATCTTCGGGAATCGAACCTGCAGTCCATATATATCAATAGCCAGGATCTCCGAGAATTGAACCTGCAGTCCTTTATATCAGTATCACAGGATCTCCGGGAATTGAACCCGCAGTCCTTTATATCAGTTCACATGATCTCTGGGAATTGAATCCGCAGTCCTTTATACATCAGTATCGCAGGATCTCTAGGAATTGAACTCGTAGTCCTTTATATCAGTATCACAGGATCTCCGGGAATTGAACCCGCAGTCCTTTATATCGGTATCACAGGATCTTTATGAATTGAACATGCAGTCCTTCCATCGTAGCAGCACCAGATCTCCGGGAATCGAACCCGCAGTCCACAGAACACAACATAACCAAACAAAGAGAATATACTGAGAGAAATGAAATATACTTCTACAATTATCAATTAAATTCAATCTCTATATCTTCCACGAAATTCAACTAGGAAAAGTACACATTTAGACATTTAATCCTATCTAAACATGCTTCCCTAACTAACACAAGATAAGTCTTACAATTAAACCAATCAAATAACAGAGATAACACTGATTGAGAAATTCATGTAAAGTGGATTTTTCAATAATCTGCGCAAGTACACTCCTGTCACCTAACGTATAAGGCATTTAAATCAGCACATAATATATCCAAGGGAAAAAGATCCCCCACACAAGGTTAGACAAGCCACTTACCTCAATCCCGGTACAAAACCGCTAATAAATAATGCCCTTGCCACGAGTATCCAACTACGAGTGGCCCAAATATATTCAAACCAATTACATAGTGTAAATAACACCGCAAGTAAATAATTACTTTGTTAAAATTAAAGCTAAGGCGCAAAAATAAGTAAAATGACCAAAATACCCCTCCAGCAATTAACTTGGAATCGAAATATTTTTACCTTTTCAGAACCCTCGAACTATCACAAGTCTAACCATATAAAATTTATCAAAATCGGAATGCATTTGCTCGTTCAAATCATTAATTTTCATTCTCTTAGGCTTAAAGCAAAATCCCCCATTTTTACACCTTAAAATCCTTCATTTTCAGAGATTTAATCCATGTTTTATCAATGTAATAACATATTTTGGGTCCAAGAGTTCTCACCTGATGATACTCCTCATTTTCCTCGTCAAAATCGCCAAATTCATCTCTAAGTAATGTTTCTTTCTCTACTAAAATTTCGAACCAGCACTGAACATTAAACCCCAGGTACTTTCGCTTCTACGATGCCTGGACCGTACCAGCGGTCTCGCTTCAGCGACAAAATTACCGCTTCTATGTCTTCTTATTAAATCTGCACCATCGCTTCTGCGGATCACCTACCGCACCAGCAGTTCCGCTTCTTTGGAATTTGACCGCTTTTGCGGTTTTCCCTTGGATTCCTTTGACCGTTTATGCGATAAAATCCCGCACCTGCGACGCTGCATACGCGAAAATAGTTCCGCTTCTGCAGAACTTCATAACTAGCCCATAAGCGCTTCTGCACTCAATCGTCCGCTTCTGCGTGACTTTTCCACAGGAGCGGAAATAACAGTAGGCAGAAGCAACATACTTAATGCAACTTCCAATTTCTTCCATTTAATCACCCGTACTCATCCCAAGGCCCCCGGGACCTCAACCAAAAATACAAACCTACTCTAAAACTTCATACGAACTTGTTCCAATCATAAAAATATAACCTTAAACACAAGGATCCTCAAATTAAGGTGGATTCAAGCCTATGTTTCAACTAAAACTTCCAAAACCTATATTCCATCAAAAACCCGAACAAACGATGTCCGAATGACCTAAAAATTTGCAGACATACCAAAAATTACCTAACGAAGCTACTGAAACTGTCGTAATTCCATTCCGACCCTCAGATCAAAATCTCACCTATAAACTGGATTTTCAAAATTTTCAAACTTCGGCATTTCAAGCCTAAATGAGCTACGGACCTCCAAAATAGATTCCGAACACACTCCCAACCCCGAAATCACTTAACGGATCTAACAGAACAATTGGATTTTTGTTTTGTGGTTGTCTTAACACTGTTCCGAATATGGGTCATTTTTCAACTATTAAGCTCTTATTTAGGGACTAAGTGTCCCAAAATACTCCAAAGTCTAGAACCGAACATCCAGACAAACCAAAATAGCATAAATGAACTTAGGCAAAGCAGTTAATTTGGGATCGGGACGTAAATTACAAAAACGACTGGCCGAGTCGTTACATCTGCCATATTCTTTGGCCCAAAACGATGTAGATTTAGTACTAAACTGCGTCATTTTGTTGGTCTCTATCATTAAACGACAAGGGTTGTCTTTGTTCCCCATTCATTTCAATGTCAAAATAATAGTAACCATAAATGCTCTCAAAGGACAAGTCAGTCGCCGCCTTATACCACCATCCAGCTGCCCGCCGGAATTCGCCCACTATGGCGGCACGTCTCTATATCCATCCAAACCAACCTCAAACGACTCCCCTTGTCCCCCTCTATCCCAATCACCCACTGGTTTTCCCTAAATCCCACCACAACTCCCTAAAACCCTCAAACCCTAGGCACCGCCTACGGCGGCACCAATATTCAAACTCACACCATCCTAACCTCTTGACATCTTCAACACTATGTTGAAGCCCTCAAGTCTTAGGGATAGCAGGTAAATCCTCAAATGTTCAAGAAAGTTCTCCGGCGATGAAATCTTTCAAGAAAAAGGTATAGACACTACTGAAAAATTGGTCTATGGTAACACATGGAAAACCGTTCCAGTTGGTTGATAAATCATTTTCGTAGCGATATTGGAACGGTTTACAGACCGTTACATCCGCGTGCGTGCCAATAGAGCTATAGGAGCGATTCTTGGAACGGGTTTCATATCTGTTGCTATAGAGACGTCTATCGCAACGGTTTTTGTTTTCTCTATTGGAACAGTTATTCCTTCCAATTGGAACGGTTTAAAACCGTTACTATAATGTGTATGCAACGGCTAATAACCGTTACCATATTATCTAATGCAACCCTTTCATAAGCTATTTTTACGGTTATTTATGGATATAACAACGGTCTCTTTAAGCTATTGTAACAGTTATTTTTGTATCGCTACAATTTTAAATACCTATTGGAACGGTTAAGGTGGCATTTTGAAACAATTTAGTGGACCTATTGGAGCGGTTTACTTGATCTATTGGAATGCCATTTGTGTCCTATTACAACGGTTATGGTAGGATATTGTAACTGTTCATATAAAATAGAAATATACCTCCAAGTGCTAACAACTCGTCCAACATGCTAATAATATCCATAAAAATAAATGTTCTACCACCAAGTGCATAAGTTTAATATATTTCATAATAGTAAGTTTCAAAACGTTGACAACAAAAGATTCCTAGAACACTCATCTATAGCAATTCAAAATTCATCTTAAGTAAGGTCTAAATCTTCATTGCTTTCATCTTCTATTTCTTGATCTTTCCACCTACAAAAAAGGATAAATAAAGTCATTATCTTTCATCTGCAATGCCTAGACTAAATAAATTGATCAAAAAAAAAAAAAAATAACGGACATACAAGATGCTAGTCATGAGCCAAGCTCTTCTATAAAAACACATTACCTAGACCCAAATTTGGACATAAAATGTACATGCAAGCTAAGCTACTAAAAAAGAGCAACATATCAAATTAATCCCATTATAGGATTTAAAATTAAAAGAAGTCAGATTACACCAATTTGGTTTTGTGACCACTAGCTAATTCCTGATGTCATATACATCTTAACTAAGTTGATTTTCAGTATCAGAAAAGACAAAGGTATCTAAGCTTTGAGAGTCCAAATTAGTGCCTGGTATATTAAAGTACTCAGAGACCATAAGATTATTTTCATTTACAATCTTAGGATCATGGAACTAAATTTTATCAAACTCGTTAAGCAATGACTCGGGTGTCTCGTTATCTAGGGGCCGAGATGTATCTGTGTCCATAGTTACAGGCAATGAAGAAATTTCAAGCACGTCACGTGAGGTTCCATTGTAAGAAACGGACAACTATACAAATCCTGCTGGGGAGTGATATCGGTCGACGAAAGAGAGAATTCCACGCTAAATACCATTTAAAGGTTGGAATAGATCAACTAATTCATTAAGAGGATATCTATCATCTGTTATAGGCAACTTAGCACCCATGACGACTCAAGTTTACCCTAGCAACTACGAGGAGAAAAGAGCATGTATAAAGTTAATGAACCAGTAATTAGTAGATTATGTAAACACCAAAGCAACAACTACAACAACCAACCCAGTTGGTCCCAACAACCAACCCAGTCTAGACGGACTCCTAGTTGATCAGAACTATGTTTAAATAGAAAAGAAGAAAAGCTAAGTTCTTTCTTCTCTTGATTTTATTTCGGTTATTTTATTTTTATATACATGTTTCCCTCTTTTCTGATTTTTTATTCATCTCTGTTTGTTAGTTCGTCTATTAAAATTATAGTTATTAGGAATTACATCATTAATTAGTTTTCTATTATTGAAATGATTTTTTAATTGATCAGGATTCAATAATAATTTGGTAATGTTCTGTTAATATATATATATATATATATGTATATATATATATATATATATATATATATATATATATATATATATATATATATATATATATATATATATATATATATATATATATATATATATATATATATATATTAGTATAACTGTAGAAGCTAAGTTTAACACTATTTTCTTAATGAATATCATTAGGAAGAAGACTACTGTTAAAAACAGTAGGAAAGAGGAGTATGAAATGCCCCAACAATTAGATCTTCTTAATAAATGGACTATACCATTAGTCAAACCTAAGGTAATTTACCAATTAGGTACCTTTGAAAAAATAGGTTTCAAACAGGTAGTTAAGACTACTGTAACTGTAGAAGCTAAGTTTAACACTATTTTCTTAATGAATATCATTAGGAAGAAGACTACTGTTAAAAACAGTAGGAAAGAGGAGTATGAAATGCCCCAACAATTAGATCTTCTTAATAAATGGACTATACCATTAGTCAAACCTAAGGTAATTTACCAATTAGGTACCTTTGAAAAAATAGGTTTCAAACAGGTAGTTAAGACTACTGAAGAGACTATCACTGTAGATAGTGATCATGCTACTTTTAGACTATTATCTGAAAGTGATTTTGCACCTTATAAGGATTCACATAGATTTACACATATCGGTTTAATACAAGTTGCCATCAAGCCACTTACTTTAAGAGGCTTACCTGAAAGCTTTATAGCAGCTCTCAGAGATGGCAGAAACCAGAACTGTAAATAGTCTCTAATAGGGACCGTGCAAACCAGTTTGGCTTACGGCCCTGTTTATCTTAATGCTTATCCAAATTTACAGATTTTTCTTAATGACGAGAACTCTTTAAATGCTTTGATACTTAGCATTAAATTACATGGTTATGATTATTTACCTGGCATAGAAGTTATATGTATCTGTTATAGGATTTATTTTAAACCTTTATATACTTTAAATCCTATGTGCAAAATTATGGATTTCAAAAATGAAACTATTCTTATAGAAACTAACTTTGGAAGATCCAAAGTAACTACCAGAAGACCTATTAAATGGGATGAAATTGACTTCCCAAAAGAATGGGTCATAGAGGAAGCAGTTGCCCCTCAAAATACTGGTAATACTGAGGTTACTCAAATTGAACAAACCTCAGATGGTACAGTTAAGATTAGGTTCAATGAACCTATTCAGACTGATAATATCAGTTCATCTTCTAGAATGACTAGATCAAATTCTTCTTATATTTCTCCAATTGATTATGTGATAGATTTTCCATCTAGAGCTTCTACGTCTCAAATTAGAGATAATAACAGAAATGATTGTATAAAAATTGGTTTAGATAATATCGTCAAGATTAGTTCAGATCTTGAACCTACTCCATCCGAAATAGATTTTTCAACTGGTGTTGATGATGCCTGAAAACCAAATAGATTTTAGTCCGGGTTCACCGGCAAGAAAACTAATTTTAGAAGAATTTCTAAAACCCAGATGGGCTGTTTTCAGAAAATGGTTTCACGAAAATATGACTAGTGATTTAATATAATTTTTTAGAAATGATTTTTATACCGATATTAGCAAAAAGAACAAAATTATTGCTTTTGTTCCTTGGTTTATGTCTAAACATGTTTATAACTATATTTTTGTTCTAGAAAGAGATTATATCCTTACTAGTGGGAAAACCACTAAATCAGTTTTTCCACCCCAACAATCTTTTCAAATGGGGGAAAAGGACAAAATTGTTTATTTTATTGCATTTTCGAAATTATTTGAAAATGATGTAGCATCAATTACTGCTAAAAACCTGAATACTATGCTTACTCAGAATAATTATACTAATATGTATGTTAGTATTCTGGGAGAACAGGTTATTACAATCCAAGAGAAATTGGACAAGCTTATAGTAGAGGTCCAAAAGATTTCTCATAAGGAGGATAAGGGTAAGGAGCAAATTGCTACAACCAGTATCCAACCTCCACCGGAGGTAAAAGACTTTAAAACCAAAAGTCTTAATGATCTGGAAGAACTTCTTACTAAGAAGTTTGCAGAGTTTAAGATCAGTCCTTTAACTCTAGAGCATAGACCCGATAAAGGTAAAAGAATTCAGGTGAATGATGAGATTAATAAAATCTCTGAAAAATATGCTCGTAAACCTTATCAAAGGATGTTCTACTATCCTAGACCAACCCCTCAGGATGTTCTTTTGGAAGAACTTGATAATGACCACTATCACCAAGGTTATAGTGGGTCTGATATTTATGAATGGAATATAGATGGTCTTGCTGAAAGACAAATTTATACCATGGTACATAGAATGCTTATGTACAGTACTATCTGTAAGGTTAATAAGAATGAAGATAAGCAATAACAGAAATGCTTATTGCTGGATTTACTGGTCAGCTTAAAGGTTGGTAGGATAATTATCTCACTCATGATCAACATATTGAGATCATGAAAGCTACCAAAATCGAGGGTGATAAGACTGTTCAAAATGCAGTCTATTCATTAGTTCTTATTATTATAGAACATTTTTCTGGAAGATGGTCTGTGTAACGACCCGACCGGTCGTTTTAGAAAATTACGCCCCAATCCCTAGTTTAACTGTTCCCCTAAGTTCATTTCTGCTATTGTGGTTTGCCTGGAGAGTCGGTTCTGAAAATTTGAGCATTTTGGGACACTTAGTCCCTAAATAAGAGCTTTGAAGCTAGAAAATGGCCCGTAGCCGGAACAGTGTTAAGACGATCTCGGAATGGAAATCCGATGGTTCCATTAGTTCTGTTAGGTGATTTCGGGGTTGGGAGCGCGTTCGGAATTTATTTTGGAGGTCCGTAGCTCAATTAGGCTTGGAATGCCGAAGGTTGAAATTTTGGCGAATCCGAACGATAGGTGAGATTTTGATCCGGGGGTCGGAATGGAATTCCGACAATTTTTGTAGCTTCGTTATGTGAATTTGGATATGTCCGCAAAGTTTCAGGTCATTTGGACGTCGTTTGGTCGGGTTTTAGATCGAATGTGAAATTCGGAAAGCTTTAAGAAATTTAGGCTTGAATTCGATGTGAATTATGGGTTTTGATGTTGTTAGACGTGTTTTTATGATTGGAATAAGTTCGTATTATGTTTTGGAGTATGTTGGTGGTTTTCGTTGGGGACCCGGGGGCCTCGGAGTGTTTTCGGATGGGTAAACGGAAGGAAAACATGGAAAATTGCAGGTTGGGCCTTCTGTTCTATCGTTTTCGCCCCTGCGGAAATGGGACCGCAGAGGCGAGTCCGTAGGAGTGGAACTTGGGGCGCAGGAGCGCCTAGGTTCGCAGAGGCGGATCCTCTTCCGCTGAGGCGGAGTCGCGGGTGCGGAAGACTCGTCGCAGAAGCGACCTTGGGTCGAGGAGTGAGAATCCGCAGGAGCAGAGGGGAATTCGCTTAAGCGAGTCCGCAGAAGCGGACTATTTCTCGCAGAAGCGGAAATTCTCGCAGGAGCGGTTGTCCAATCGCGGAAGCGGACGCGTGGAAGCGGTCCTTTTCTCGCAGAAGCGGGATTGGCCAGTTAGGCCTGGGATCGCAGAAGCGACCAGTTGGTCGCAGATACGGGCTCGCAGGAGCGGAATTTTGTCCGCAGAAGCGGAAATCGCAGAGAGTTAATTATATCAGAAGTTAGAAATTTCAGAAACATTTCCAAACATTGAGGGCTCGGCTTAAGGGGTGATTTGGGCGATTTTGAAGGGAGATTCAAGGGGTTTCTTCAGGTTATCAACTATGGACTCAAATTATGATTATTGTTGACAATATTATGCAATTATCTCATGAAAATGGAGGAATTTGGGGTGTTTTATGGGGGTTTTTCACCCTAGGCTTGAACTTTAGAAAATCAAGGTTTTGAGTGGGCAAATGGAGTCCGAATTTGATAAACTTTATATGCTTAGACTCGTATTGAGACAAGTGTTCCGAAAATATAACTTTCGTAATTTTTCGAGAGATGTACCGAAAGTCGGGTTTTGGCAACTTGTGGGTTTTGGTGTATTTTGAGTTATTTTGATTGGGTAATGCCCAATTAGTCTATTTTGATGTGATTCTATTGATTTTTATCAGATTCTACACTTGTGGAGGCCGACATTCGCGGCAAGAGAGTTGTTTCATAGTGGTTTTGTACCGGAGTCGAGGTAAGTGGCTTGTCTAACCTCGTGTGGGGGAATTTTCACCCCTAGGATATTATGTGATAGCTTAAATGCCTTGTACGCGAGGTGACGGGCGTGTACATGCACTGGTTGTTGAACACGTACTTTATTTAAAATGTTCGATGAGCGATATTTCTATCTTTGGCTGTTAAATTGATATTTTTACCCGGTAGTGGTTAGAAGAGCATGATTAGGTAGCACTTAACTGTTTAGTTGCCTAATTGCCTTATTTGAACTCCTTGTTAATTATTGGCACTATTTTTCGGTGAAGTTATAGTTAAGCATAATTATTCTCTCTGTGGATTCCTTTATTGGCTGTGCTTGTGGACTGCGGGTTCGATTCCCGGAGACCCAGGGCTGTGGGTTCGATTCCCAGAGACCCGGCGTGATATTGGTAGGGACTACGGGTTTGATTCCCGAGATCCTGAGTTATTGGTAGGGACTACGGGTTCGATTCCCGAGATCCCGAGTTATTGGTAGGGACTACGGGTTCGATTCCCGAGATCCTGAGTTATTGGTAGGGACTACGGGTTCGATTCCCGAGATCCTGAGTTATTGGTAGGGACTACAGGTTCGATTCCCGAGATCCTGAGTTATTGGTAGGGACTGTGGGTTCGATTCCCGGAGATCCTGAGTTATTGATTATTTATTGAGACATGGGCCGCGGGTTCGATTCCCGGAGACCCAGAGGTACTGTCAATGGGACTGTGGGTTCGATTCCCACAGGTCCTGGACTGGTTTTATTGAGTTGACTATTTGTTGTTAGCTTAATTGTAGACGATTGCAATAATCATTTATTGTTGTTAATTTCGGAATTTATTATCATTTAAACTGCTTATTATTGTTATTATCATTATATTATTGTTTCTCAGTAGGGCCCTGACCTTCCTCGTCACTACTCCATCGAGGTTAGGCTTGGCACTTACTGAGTACCGCCGTGGTGTACTCATGCTACTCTTCTGCACACTTTTGTTGTGCAGATCCAGGTACATCACAGCAGGCCCGTGCTAGGTGATTCCGCAGCTTTCTGGGAGACCTCGAGGTATGATCTGCTACGTCCGCGGATCCAGAGGCCTTTCCTGCTATTCTAATAGTACTAGTTGGCATTTTTCCTTCATTCCGTTGTTTGACACTCTTTATACATAGAGCCACAGTTGTATATTCTCTTTTAGTCTGTGTTACCGTGGGATTCCGGGTCTTGGTAGTGTTTTAAAATAGTGTATTTGACTGGTGTATGTGCCAAGCGGCACGGATTGCATTCCTTTCATCTTATTTTCCGCTAATTCTTATTAAATATTCATAAATTGGTATATTCCGCAACGTGTTAGGCTTACCTAGTCGTGGGGACTGGGTGCCATCACGACATGTTCACGATTGGTGAACTAGGGTTGTGACTAGTTGGTATCAGAGCACTAGGTTCATAGGAGTCACGGGACACATGCCAGTTTATTAGAGCATCGCCGATCGATACGGAGATGTCCGTATTTATCTACGAGGGGCTATGTAACTGTTTAGGAAACTCTTCATTTCTTTGGATTCTTTGTCGTGCGACATTTTTGGCATCAAAAATCTAAACTATTGATTTCTATTCTCTCACAGATGGTGAAGAGGCGAGCTACTCGCGACGATCAGGTACCCGCGCCCCCTGTTGCCGTTGTCAGAGGCCGGGGCCAAGGTAGAGGACGAGAACGCGCCCGAGGTGCAGCCACAGCACCCACGCGTTGCCGCTGAGGTGCCACCGGTAGATCAGGTCGGAGCGCATGCACCTGGTACACCGACTACGACTGCTACTACTCCAGCACTACAGGAGACCCCGGCCCAGCTCATGAGTATGTATACTACTTTAGCTCGGCAGATCGCTTCCTCTTGTCGCAGCCTACATCTCGTGTCGGGAGGGGCCCGTACTCCCGCAGCCGTTACACCGGAGCAGCGTGTGCCAGTGGGACATGTTCCAGATGTTTTGGTTATGCCTCCTGCCGCCCCAGCACAACCAGGAGGTGGACCAGCTGCCTCTGAGGACGAGCAGCGTAGATTGGAGAGGTTCAAGAAATATGACCCTCTAGTGTTTAGTGGTCTGGTTTCAGATGATGCATTGGGTTTTCTAGAGGAGTGTCATCGTATTCTTCGTACTATGGGGATTGTGGAGACCAACGGGGTTTCCTTCACTGCTTTTCAGTTTCGCGGGGCCGCTTATGATTGGTGGCGCACGTATGAGTTGGATAGTCCAGAGGAGTCTGCTTCATTGACTTGGACGCAGTTTTCAGATCTGTTTTTGAGGGAGTTTGTTCCACAGAGCCTTAGGGATTCTTGGCGCTCAGAGTTTGAGCGGTTGCGACAGGGCTCCATGTCAGTATCGGAGTATGCTATCAGTTTCACCCGTCTAGCCAGGCATGCACCGGCTTTGGTAGCCACGGTTCGAGAGAGAGTGCGGAGATTTATTGAGGGCTTTTTTCCGCCTATCCGATCCAGCATGGCCAGAGAGCTGGAGACAGATATACCTTATCAGCAGGCAGTTAGCATTGCCAAGAGGATCGAGAGTATGCTCCCTAGAGAGCGGGGAGAGAGAGAGGCCAAGAGGTCTCGTAAGTCGGGCCATTTCTCCGGTACCCGCACTTCATCAGCCGGTCATTTTGGCAGGGGTTATTCCGGCCGACCAGTTCACTCAGCATTGCCCGCAGCCGGTAGTACTCCAGGTCTTCCAGCACCGAAAGGAGCCTTATTATGCTCCCCTAGTTTCCAGCGCACCTCCTGCGCGGGGTACCTCCAGGGGTCAGACTAGTGGGGGCGAGGTCGGTCAGTCACAGCCACCGCGTCCTCCCAGAGCCTATTTTGAGTGCGAGGATACTCGCCATCTAGTTAGGGAGTGGCCCAGGCGTAGGAGAGGAGCACCTCAATAGACTTCGCAGCCTCAGCGTGGTTCACAGGGCCAGCAGGCCATCATTCCAACCCTAGCTGCCACTCTACCCGCCCAGCCAGCCAGGGGTGGGGATCAGGGTGCTAGAGGCCGCCCTCGAGAGAAGGGTCGGGCCAGATTTTATGCTATTCTTGATCGTGCTGCAGCTGTTGCATCTGATTCTGTTATCACAGGTATTATTTTGGTTAGTCACAGAGAGGCATCGGTTCTATTCGATCCTAGTTCCACTTTTTTATATGTGTCATCTTACTTTGCTTCTCATCTGGGTGTGCCTCGGGATTCTTTGAGTGCCCCCATTTATGTTTCCACTCCGGTGGGTGATTCTTTGGCTGTGGACCGCGTATATCGGTCGTGTTCGATTACCATTTGTGATTTTGAGACCAGAGCGGATCTATTGCTGCTTGGGATGGTCGATTTTGATATTATTCTGGGCATGGACCGGTTGTCGCCCCATTATGCTATTCTTGATTGTCACGCCAAGACCGTGACGCTGGCTATGCCAGGCATTCCACGTATTGAGTGGAGTGGTACTCTAGATCACACCCCTAGCCGTGTTATTTCCTTTCTTAGAGCTCAGCGTATGGTTGAGAAGGGGTGTGCTGCTTATCTATCCTATGTGCGTGATGTCAGTATTGACACTCCCTCTATTAATTCCGTTCATGTGGTACGTGACTTTGCCGATGTATTTCCAGCTGATCTCCCGGGCATGCCGCCCGACAGAGATATTGACTTTGCTATTGACTTGTTGCCGGGCACTCAGCCCATTTCTATTCCACCGTACCGTATGGCTCCTCCCGAGTTGAAGGAGTTGAAGGATCAATTACAGGAGTTATTGGGCAAGGGTTTTATTCGACCCAGTGTTTCGCCTTGGGGTGCTCCTGTATTATTTGTGAAGAAAAAGGACGGTTCTATGCGTATGTGTATTGACTATCGTCAGCTGAACAAGGTTACAATGAAGAACCGGTATCCTTTGCCCCGTATTGATGATTTATTTGACCAGCTACAGGGCGCACAGGTGTTTTCTAAGATTGATTTGCGTTCTGGGTATCACCAGCTGAAGATTCGGGAGCCAGATATCCCGAAGACTGCCTTCAGGACTCGGTATGGCCACTATGAGTTCCTCGTGATGTCTTTTGGGCTGACTAATGCCCCAGCAGCCTTTATGCATTTGATGCACAGTGTGTTCAGGCCTTATTTGGACTCGTTCGTGATTGTCTTCATTGATGATATTCTAGTATATTCCCTGAGCCGGGAAGAGCACGAGCAACATTTGAGGATAGTGCTTCAGATTCTGAGGGAGAAGCAGCTTTATGCCAAGTTCTCTAAATGTGAATTCTGGTTGAGTTCAGCGGCATTTTTGGGCCACGTGGTGTCGAGTGATGGTATTCGAGTAGATCCGAGGAAGGCGGAGGCCGTGCAGAGTTGGCCCAGACCCTCCTCCGCTACTGAGATTCGCAGTTTCCTTGGTTTGGCGGGCTATTACCATCGTTTCGTAGAGGGGTTCTCTTCGATTGCAGCACCTATGACTAGATTGACCCAAAAGGGTGCCCTTTTCCAGGGACAGACGAGTGTGTGGCGAGCTTTCGAAGCTCAAGACAGCCTTTGACTTCGGCCCCTATATTGATGTTGCCCACGGTGTTCGGGTCCCATACCGTATATCGCGATGCCTCACTAGTTGGACCCGTGCGGTATCGATGCAGGACGGTAGGGTGATTGCCTACGCGTCGAGACACCTGAAGGTGCATGAGAAGAATTACCCTCTGTTCATGATTTGGAGCTAGCCGCCATTGTTCACGCCTTGAAAATTTGGCGTCATTATTTATACGGGGTTCCTTGTGAGATCTACACCGATCACCGGAGCTTGTAGCACTTGCTTAAGCAGAAGGACCTGAATATGCGTCAGAGGAGATGGTTGGAACTACCGAAGGACTATGATATTACTATTCTCTATCATACCGGCAAGGCTAATGTGGTTGCCGATGCCTTGAGTCGTCGGCAGAGTTTGGGGAGTTTAGCATATCTACCGGCTCGGAGAGGCCCATGGCGACGGATGTTCAGGCTTTGGCCGTGCAGCTTGTTAGACCGGATCTTTCTGAGCCCAGCCGGGTTCTAGCTTGCGTGGTTTCTCGCCTTCTCTATTTGACCGCATCGTGGAGCGTTACAGTCTGACGACCCTCATTTGCTTGTCCTTCGTGATGGAGTTCGGCGCGGCGATGCTCGAGATGTTACCATCGGGGATGATGGAGTCACGAGGATGCAGGGGCGTATCTGTGTGCCCAATGTAGATGATCTTCGAGAGCCGATTCTAGCAGAGGCCCATAGTTCGCGGTATTCCATCCATCCCGGTGCCGCGAAGATGTATCAGGACTTGAAACAGCATTACTGGCGGAGGCGGATGAAAAGGGATATAGTTGATTATGTTTCTAGATGCCTCAACCGCCAGCAGGTGAAGTACGAGCACCAGCGTCCGGGGGGATTGATGCAGCGGATTGAGATTCCAGAGTGGAAATGGGAACGCATCACCATGGACTTTGTATCTGGGCTTCCACGGACTGGTTAGGAAGTTTGATTCTATTTGGGTCATTGTGGATCGGCTGACCAAGTCCGCCCATTTTATACCGGTGAGCACTACATATTCATCGGAGCAACTGGCGGAGATCTATATCAGGGAGATAGTTCGGCTGCATGGTATTCCAGTTTCCATCATTTCAGATAGAGACACTCAGTTCACTTCACGGTTCTGGAGAGCCGTACAGCAGGAGTTAGGCACTCGGGTGGAGTTGAGCACAACGTTTCACCCCAGACTGATAGCCAGTTCGAGCGCACTATTCAGAATTTAGAGGATATGCTCCGTGTGTGTGTGATTGAGTTTGGAGGTTCATAGGATCATTTCTTGCCACTAGCGGAGTTTGCTCATAACAACAGCTACCAGTCCAGTATTCAGATGGAACCGTATGAGGATCTATATGGTAGGAGGTGCAGGTCTCCCGTGGGTTGTTCGAGCCAAGCGAGGCCAGACTGCTAGGTACTGATATGGTCCAGGATGCAATGGACAAGGTCAAGGTGATTCAGGACAGACTTCATGCAGCCCAGTCTAGACAGAAGAGTTATGCGGACAAGAAGGTCCACGATGTGGCTTTTATGGTTGGCAAGCGGGTCCTGCTTCGAGTCTCGCCCATGAAGCGGCGTTATGAGGTTTGGGAAGAAAGGAAAGCTGAGTCCTAAATTTATTGGCCCTTTTGAGATTTTGAGGCGTGTTGGGGAGGTTGCTTATGAGTTGGCCTTACCTCCCAGCCTAGCCGGAGTTCACCCCGTATTTCATGTCTCCATGCTCCGGAGATACCATGGTGACCCGTCGCATGTGTTGGATTTCACATCCGTTCAGCTAGACAAGGATCTGTCTTATGTTGAGGAGCCAGTAGCCATTCTAGACAGGCAGGTCAGAAAGCTAAGGTCAAAGAACATCGCTTCGGTAAAGGTTCGGTGGCGGGGCCAGCTGGTCGAGGAGGCGACTTGGGAGACTGAGCAGGATATGCGCAGCCAGTACCCTCATCTTTTCACTACTTCAGGTATGTTTTCTATGCTCGTTCGAGGACGAACGAATCTTTTAAGGGTGGGAAGATGTAACGACCCGGCCGGTCGTTTTAGAAAATTACGCCCCAATCCCTAATTTAACTGTTTCCCTAAGTTCATTTCTGCTATTGTGGTTTGCCGGGAGAGTCGGTTCTGAAAATTTGAGCATTTTGGGACACTTAGTCCCTAAATAAGAGCTTTGAAGCTAGAAAATGGCCCGTAGCCGGAACAATGTTAAGACGATCTCGGAACGGAAATCCGATGGTTCCATTAGTTCCGTTAGGTGATTTCGGGGTTGGGAGCGCGTTCGGAATGTATTTTGGAGGTCCGTAGCTCAATTAGGCTTGGAATGCTGAAGGTTGAAATTTTGGCAAATCCGAATGATAAGTGAGATTTTGATCCGAGGGTCGGAATGGAATTCCGACAATTTCCGTAGCTTCGTTATGTGAATTTGGATATGTCCGCAAAGTTTCAGGTCATTTGGACGTCGTTTGGTCGGGTTTTAGTTCGAATGTGCAATTCGGAAAGCTTTAAGAAATTTAGGCTTGAATTCGATGTGAATTATGGGTTTTGATGTTGTTAGACGTGTTTTTATGATTGGAATAAGTTCGTATTATGTTTTGGAGTATGTTAGTGGTTTTTGTTGGGGACCCGGGGGCCTCGGAGTGTTTTCGGATGGGTAAACGGAAGGAAAACATGGAAAATTGCAGGTTGGACCTTCTGTTCTATCGTTTTCGCCCCTGCGGAAATGGGACCGCAGAGGCGAGTCCGCAGGAGCGGAACTTGGGGCGCAGGAGCGCCTAGGTTCACAGAGGCGGATCCTCTTCCGCTGAGGTGGAGTCGCGGGTGCGGAAGACTCGTCGCAGAAGCGACCTTGGGTCGAGGAGTGAGAATCTGCAGGAGCGGAGGGGAATTCGCTTAAGCGAGTCCGCAGAAGCGGACTATTTCTCGCAGAAGCGGAAATTCTCGCAGGAGCGGTTGTCCAATCGAGGAAGCGGACGCGCGGAAGCGGTCCTTCCTCGCAGAAGCGGGATTGGCCAACTAGGCCTGGGATCGCAGAAGTGACCAGTTGGTCGTAGATACGGGCTCGCAGGAGCGGAATTTTGTCCGCAGAAGCGGAAATCGCAGAGAGTTAATTATATCAGAAGTTAGAAATTTCAGAAACATTTCCAAACATTGAGGGCTCGGCTTAAGGGGCGATTTGGGCGATTTTGAAGGGAGATTCAAGGGGTTTCTTCAGGTAATCAACTATGGACTCAAATTATGATTATTGTTGACAATATTATGCAATTATCTCATGAAAATGGAGGAATTTGGGGTGTTTTATGGGGGTTTTTCACCCTAGGCTTGAACTTTAGAAAATCAAGGTTTTGATGGGCAAATGGAGTCCAAATTTGATAAACTTTATATGCTTACACTCGTATTGAGGCAAGGGTTCCGAAAATACAACTTTCGTGATTTTTCGATAAGCGTACCAAAAGTCGGGTTTTGGCAACTTGTGGGTTTTGGTATATTTTGAGTTATTTTGATTGGGTAATGCCCAATTAGCCTATTTTGATGTGATTCTATTGATTTTTATCAGATTCTAAACTTGTGGAGGCCGACATTCGCGGCAAGAGAGTTGTTTCATAGCGGTTTTGTACCGGAGTCGAGGTAAGTGGCTTGTCTAACCTCGCGTGGGGGAATTTTCACCCCTAGGATATTATGTGATAGTTTAAATGCCTTGTACGCGAGGTGACGGGCGTGTACATGCGCTGGTTGTTGAACACGTACTTTATTTAAAATGTACGATGAGCGATATTTCCGTCTTTGGCTGTTAATTTGATATTTTTACCCGGTAGTGGTTAGAAGAGCATGATTAGGTAGTACTTAACTGTTTAGTTGCCTAATTGCCTTATTTGAACTCCTTGTTAATTATTGGCACTATTTTTCGGTGAAGTTATAGTTAAGCATAATTATTCTCTCTGTGGATTCCTTTATTGGCTGTTCTTGTGGACTGCGGGTTCGATTCCCGGAGACCCAGGGTTGTGGGTTCGATTCCCAGAGACCCGGCGTGATATTGGTAGGGACTACGGGTTCGATTCCCGAGATCCCGAGTTATTGGTAGGGACTACGGGTTCGATTCCCGAGATCCTGAGTTATTGGTAGGGACTACGGGTTCGATTCCCGAGATCCTGAATTATTGGTAGGGACTACGGGTTCGATTCCCCGAGATCCTGAGTTATTGGTAGGGACTGCGGGTTCGATTCCCGGAGATCCTGAGTTATTGATTATTTATTGAGACATGGGCTGCAGGTTCGATTCCCGGAGACCCAGAGGTACTGTCAATGGGACTGTGGGTTCGATTCCCACAGGTCCTGGACTGGTTTTATCGAGTTGACTATTTGTTGTTAGCTTAATTGTAGACGATTGCAGTAATCATTTATTGTTGTTAATTTCGGAATTTATTATCATTTAAACTGCTTATTATTGTTATTATCATTATATTATTGTTTCTCAGTAGGGCCCTGACCTTCCTCGTCACTACTCTATCGAGGTTAGGCTTGGCACTTACTGAGTACCGCCGTGGTGTACTCATGCTACTCTTCTGCACACTTTTGCTGTGCAGATCCAGGTACATCAGAGCATGCCCGTGCTAGGTGATTCCGCAGCTTTCTGGGAGACCTCGAGGTATGATCTGCTACGTCCGCGGATCCAGAGGCCTTTCCTGCTATTCTAATAGTACTAGTTGGCATTTTTCCTTCATTCCGTTGTTAGACACTCTTTATACATAGAGCCACAGTTGTATGATCTCTTTTAGTCTGTGTTACCCGTGGGATTCCGGGTCTTGGTAGTGTTTTAAAACAATGTATTTGACTGGTGTATGTGCCAAGCGGCACGTATTGCATTCCTTTCATCTTATTTTCCGCTAATTCTTATTAAATATTCATAAATTGGTATATTCCGCAACGTGTTAGGCTTACCTAGTCGTGGGGACTGGGTGCCATCACGACATGTTCACGATTGGTGAACTAGGGTCGTGACAGTCTGATAATAGTGAGACCATTAGGACTATGCTTCAAAATTTGAGATGCCCGACCCTCACATCTTTTAGATGGTACAAAGATGTTTTCTTATCCCGGGTGATGGAATTACCAGAGAGTAATAGTACTCACTGGAAGGCTAAATTTATAGATGGTCTCCCTTCCTTGTTTGCTGAAAGGATTCGAAAGGTCCTTAGAGGTACAGGAATGAGTATAGCTTATGATGCCTACTCATATGGTAAGCTTATTAGTGTATGCACTCAGGAAGGTTTAGCTCTTTGCAATAAGATTAAGTTAAGCCAAGAAATTAAGAAACATCGTCTCAATGAGAGACAACAATTAGGTGAATTTTGTGAAAAGTTCGCCATTGATATTCCTTCAAGAAGGAAGAAGTCTCATAAGAGTAAGGACTTCAGAAGAAGAAAGGGTTCGCCTGAAAAAGGCATGATAAGACTTAAAGAAGGAAGGCTTTTCATAAAGCCAGAAAGGGTTTTGTTAAAACCAAAAACCCTCAAGCCTGCTAAAAATGTGGCAGAGTAGGCCATTATGCAAGAGATTGCAGGATCAAGGACAAAATTAAAGAACTTGATCTAGATGAGAATATTAAAGATTCTCTTTATAAGATTCTCCTAAATTCCTCTCCGGAGAATTTCGATTATGAGTCAGGTCATGAGTCTTCAACTAGTGAAGACTTGAGAGTACTTCAAGAAGAAGATTATATTTCATCTTCTAAAAGTGACCAAGAGTTCTATAATAAGGGACAATGCTCCAACCAATTTTTAGTTCCTAATGATGAACTCTCCAATATTTATTCCCAGTTTAAAGACTTGGAACTTAATGTTTTGACTAACGACAACATGATAGAGTTGTTAAGGGTTATTAAAGAACTTGAATTAAGGTCCCAAATCATTGATAAACTTCCTACTAATTTAGAGGATAATTCAAAAGTGGATAATATTCCATCCTCGTCAAGACCTTACACCATGTCTACAATCCAAAGAATGGTGAAAGACAAGCCCCAGCTGGATAGACCAGCCACAATCCAAGATTTGAGTACAGAGATAACTTATCTCAAAAAACAAATCTCGGAATTAAAATCTTCTCATATAGCTTTAGATGAAAGAGTTTTTAGATTAGAAAACTCTGAAGTAATTACTTCAACCTCCAATATGAAAATTACTGAGCTTAATATAGCTCCAAGCTCTTCAGAAGAAAATACTGCCAGCACTTTGCTTGCGTCCATTGATTTTGCTGAAGAAGAATTTTTAGAAAAACTACAGTACTTTGTTACACAAAAGTTTTTAATAAAAATAACTCTTTTAATAGATTACAATTTCAAAAAAGAGTTTATTTCTTTATTTGATAGTGGTGCAGATTTAAATTGTGTTAAAGAAGGGATAATACCCTCTAGATATTTTCATAAAACCACTCATCGTTTAAAAAATGCTAGTGGTTCTTCAATGGGTATTTCTTATAAATTACCCAGGGCCTATATTTGCGAACAGGATTTGTGTATTCCGGAAACCTTTGTCTTAGTAAAAGACATAGATAGAGATGTAATACTAGGAGTCCCATTTTTTATAAAATTAATGCCTTTTGTAGATTGGGATACAAAACGTTTTACAGGAACTTACTGTGGTAAAAATATCACTTTTGATTTTATAACTCAACCTGCCCAACGTTTTCTAAACGAAATTAATTCTAATAATATTTCTTCAAAAGAAAATCAAATTGATATTTTAAAAAATGAAATTTGTTCTATCACTATTGATCAGGATTAAAAAAATCCTAAACTGATTGAGAAGATTAACTTTCTCAAAAATCAGTTCTCTACTTCTATTTGTGGTGATCACCCAAATCAATTTTGGAGTCGAAAAAAGCATATTATAAATCTTCCTTATGAGGACGACTTCTTAGAGGATAATATTCCTAACAAGGCTAGACCTTGCCAAATGAACTCTGACTATTTAGAGTTATGCAAAAAGGAAATTGATTCCTTAAAGCAAAAGGGTTTAATTAGACCCTTCAAGTCCAAATGGTCTTGTACTGCTTTTTATGTAAATAAGCATGCTGAACAAGAACGAGGAGTTCCAAGTCTAGTTATTAATTATAAACCTCTTAATAAGGTTTTAAAATGGATTAGATATCCTATTCCTAATAAAAAGTATTTACTTGATAGACTGCATAATGCCATTATATTTTCAAAATTTGATTTAAAATCAGGTTATTGGCAAATCCAGATATCTGAATCAGATAGATATAAAACTGCTTTTAATGTGCCAATGGGTCAATACGAATGGAATGTTATGCCTTTTGGTTTGAAAAATGCTCCATCAGAATTTCAAAAAATTATGAATGATATCTTTCTTCCTTATACGGATTTTATTATTGTTTATATTGATGACATTCTTGTATTTTCAAAAAATATAGAATCTCATTTCAAACATCTTGATTTATTTAGGAAGATTATAATTCAAAATGGTTTAGTTATATCAAGACCAAAAATGATGATTTTCCAAACTTCTGTTAGATTTTTGGGTCATAATATTGAGAAAGGTAGGATTATTCCTATTAAGAGAAGTATTGAATTTGCTTCTAAATTTCCTGATATAATTACTGATAAAACCGAGCTCCAAAGATTTCTAGGTAGCCTAAATTATATCTCTCCTTTTATAAAGGATCTTGCTCAGGATACTGCTCTTCTTTATGATAGATTGAAGAAGAATCCTAAAGCATGGACTGACAGTCATACTGATTCAGTCAAAAGAATAAAGCAGAAGGTTTATAACCTTCCTTGTTTAACTCTTGCCAATCGTACTTGGCAAAAAATAGTTGAAACAGATGCTTCTGACATTGGCTATGGTGGCATTTTAAAACAGTGTTCACCAACTAATAAACAAGAATACCTTGTTCAATTCTATTCTGGAAAGTGGTATACTGCCCAGAAAAATTATGCGACTGTGGCAAAGGAAATTCTTGCTATAGTCAAATGTATTATGAAATTTCAAACTGATTTATATAATCAGAAATTTATTATTATGACTGATTGTCAAGCTGCAAAATTTATTTTTAATAAAGATTTCAAACATGATGTTTCAAAACAAATGTTTGCAAGGTGGCAAGCTTTATTAGCACCTTTTGATTTCGAAATTTTTTTTAAAAAAGGATCGGATAATACTCTTCCTGATTTACTTACTAGAGAAGTATTTGAACTCATAAGTTCTTATTTCAGATATTGGCTTTTATGAGTTTTTATACAAATTTTCTTGGTGAAAAGACTACAATTACTATTCTGAAGGTCATACCTTTACCTAGAGACTTACAGAGTCTTATCCTAAATATTATAATAGACGATATCATAGACAAAGAAATAGGTCCAAATATTGATTTCATGATACTAAGTTTTACTTTTGCATCTATTGTTGGTTTTAATGATGATGGTACTTTAAGGGATCATATACATGATATCGATATTGATAATATGGAAGATCGCCATTTTTTCTAATAACAATTTTATTTCTATGCAGAAAATGAGACCGACATATAGGCCTCCTCGAGGAAGAGGAAGAGGCAAAAACTCAAATAATAGAAGAGAGAATAATATTCTCGCCCAAATGGGGAATAGACAGCTCATAGCTGCCAACCTTACTGGAGGTAATACGAATCATCCATTATACAAGGAATTCATGGATTTCATACAATCCAAGAAGGATGAAGGAACTTCATCCAATACACCATCCAATACACCATCCTACTCCTCAGTAATAACAGAGGATAGTAGTGAAAATCTTGAGGTTTATAATTGTAAAGATACAAAAGAATTAATAATTCTTTTGGAACAATCTGACCTTAAATGGAAGGATAATCCCTGGCAAATAATGAACAGGTATTTTGACACAACGTCATACGCTACTCCTGCTTATAAATACAGGATTCATTATGAGATAATACTCTCTACCACAGGATCAGCTGATATTTAGCATTTTCATCCTGCCAATACAAGAAAAGTTTATAATTTTTCTAAGATCATTATCAAGAAGGTTATACCTTCAAATGAATGGGGAATGAGTACCCTTAAGGATCGAGAATATAATCATCCTGAACAAAGAGTCCAAGTTAAATTTAACTATTGGGACTATATTGAAAGTTTTAATAAAACTTTTTTGTATGAAAATCCTAATAGGAAGCATTCTTGGTTTATCAAGTTATGTTCTAATATGAACAGTCAACCAATTCCAAATTAGTTTTTCAAGTGGTGGAAATTATATGGTCCATCAATAGAAATTTTTCCTCCATTGTTTAAGGAAATTTTTCCTCCATTGTTTAAGAGTTTATACGCTCAATGGGCAGATATATCTCCCAAAATAATTTTATTACAAAAAGATAATATCTTTTACGGTGGTATTGCTTTAATGCATTAATTTATAGAATTTTCAATCCCATGGATTATGAAGTGGGATGTCCAATGTGGTTATACTGATGAAGGAATTCCTTGCCTTCAAAGAATTTTTTATAATAAATTCTGGACCAAACTACTCCCGACAGACCCCCAGGGCAAACTATTTGGTGAGGAATTAATACAACAAATCCAAGCCAAGATAGAAGAATACGTCAGAATGGATAAGGCAAATGCTTCTAAGGATAAATAAAGACCTTTTGATGTTATTACTAAGAATCTTCAAATGAAGAAAGGAGCAATCTCTAAAAAAGAAATTCTGGCCTCATATTTTGAAGAAATAAAGAAGGATTTAGCTAAGAATTTCGGTATGGAAATTAATGATGATATATCAATGGCCTCTTTGGATAATATCTCCTACAATGAAGGATACGCAGCAGGGGAAGCTCAAAGCACCTCGGATACATATGTCAATATTGAGAAAATTGAAGACCTCCTTGAAAAATTGAAGGAGAATGCTGAAGAATCTTCAGAAAAGAGAAAAGGAAAAGAAAAAGAAAAAGCTTGAATTATTGAAGACCCCATCATTGAATTCGGGGTAATAAAGACAAACCACTTTAATAAAAGGGCCCCTCAATTATTGAAGGGAATCTACTTTAATAAAGTAATTTGTAAGTATATAGAATTTTATTTTATCTTGTCAGCCATGAATGCAATTATTGTGTCGGCCAACACTATTGTAATTTTGTTTTATTATTAGTTGATCCATTATATAAGGATCAATATACATTAGAAGAAGGCAGACATTAGCCAACGCTCTCCATTCTCTCTAAAATTCTCTTGTAAAAAGCCTTTGTAATATTTTGAAGTTTGTATAAAAAAACCAAAAAGGTCACTTGGCCACAAATCTAAGGTCTCCGGTACTATTTCTCTTCTCTCTTCTCTTTTTATATTTTGCTACTATTTAGCCTAAATGATAGGCTAAATTATTAAGTGTTAGACTTAGTCTCACTGCATGTTACTAAAAGCATGTTTTGTTATTAATTGATTACTGTATCACCCTATTGATGGATAGGTTAAGAACTATATAGACCAGGCAGTTGCTAATCTTAACAGTAAACATTGGTTAGGCTGACCTAACCGGTTGTGCTCGTAAAACCCGTTTAAGACAAGTGGTCGTTTATAGGGTTGTGTTGGAGCACCGTGGTTTAAGGTTTACCTAGAGGTTAGTAGTTAGCCAGGACTGGAGTTCTTGTAATTTGTTCCTGCCTTATTAGAAGCGATCCTGTAGTCACAATGGTTTTTGTAATAAAATTATTTTGGGAGATATATCTACCCATTGAGCGTATAAACTCTTAAACAATGGTATCAGAGCCATGTAGTTTAGTAACTGTAGAAGCTAAGTTTAACATTGTTTTCTTAATGAATATCATTAGGAAGAAGACTACTGTTAAAAACAGTAGGAAAGAGGGGTATGAAATGCCCCAACAATTAGATCTTCTTAATAAATGGACTATACCATTAGTCAGACCTAAGGTAATTTACCAATTAGGTACCTTTGAATAAATAGGTTTGGAACAGGTAGTTAAGACTACTGAAAAGACTATCACTGTAGATAGTGATCATGCTACTTTTAGACTATTATCTGAAAGTGATTTTGCCTTCAAGCCACTTACTTTTAGAGGCTTACCTGAAAGCTTTATAGCAACTCTCAGAGATGGCAGAAACCAGAACTGGAAAAAGTCTCTAATAGGGACTGTGCAAACCAGTTTGGCTTACGGCCCTGTTTATTTTAATGCTTAACCAAATTTATAGATTTCTCTTAATGACGAGAACTCTTTAAATACTTTGATACTTAGCATTAAATTACATGGTTATGATTATTTACCTGGCACAGAAGTTATATATATCTGTTATAGGATTTATTTTAAACCTTTATATACTTTAAATCCTATGTGCAAAATTATGGATTTCAAAAATGAAACTATTCTTATAGAAACTAACTTTGGAAAATCCAAAGTAACTACCAGAAGACATATTAAATGGGATGAAATTAACTTCCTAAAAGAATGGGTCATAGAGGAAGCAGTTGCCCCTCAAAATACTGGTAACACTGAGGTTACTCAAATTGAACAAACCTCAGATGGTACAGTTAAGATTACGTTAAATGAACCTATTCAGACTGATAATATCAGTTCATCTTCTAAAATGACTAGATCAAATTCTTCTTATATTTCAGATTTTTCATCTAGAGCTTCTACGTCTCAAATTAGAGATAATAACAGAATTGATAGTATAAAAATTTGTTTAGATAATATCGTCAAGATTAATTCAGATCTTGAACCTACTCCATCCGAAATGGATTTTTCAAATGGTGTTGATGATGCCTGAAAACCAAATAGATTTTAGTCCGGGTTCACCGGCAAGAAAACTAATTTTAGAAGAATTTCTAAAACCCAGATGGGCTGTTTTCAGAAAATGGTTTCATGAAAACATGACTAGTGATTTAATACAATTTTTTAGAAATGATTTTTATACTGATATTAGCAAAAAGAACAAAATTATTACTTTTGTTCCTTGGTGTATGTCTAAACATGTTTATAACTATATTTATGTTCTAGAAAGAGATTATATCCTTACTAGTTGGAAAACCACTAAATCAGTTTTTCCACCCCAACAATCTTTTCAAATGGGGGAAAAGGACAAAATTGTTTATTTTATTGCATTTTCGAAATTATTTGAAAATGATGTAGCATCAATTACTGCTAATAACCGGAATACTATGCTTACTCAGAATAATTATACTAATATGTATGTTAGTATTCTGGGAGAACAGGTTATTACAATCCAAGAGAAATTGGACAAGCTTATAGCAGAGGTCCAAAAGATTTCTCATAAGGAGGATAAGGGTAAGGAGCAAATTGCTACAACCAGTATCTAACCTCCACCAGAGGTAAAAGTCTTTAAAACCAAAAGTCTTAATGATCTGGAAGAAATTCTTACTAAGAAGTTTGCAGAGTTTAAGATCAGTCCTTTAACTCTAGAGCATAGACCTGATAAAGGTAAAAGTATTCAGGTGAATTATGAGATAAATAAAATCTCTAAAAAATATGCTCGTAAACTTTATGAAAGGATGTTCTACTATTCTAGACCAACCCCTCAGCATGTTCTTTTGGAAGAACTTGATAATGACCACTATCACCAAGGTTATAGTGGGTCTGATATCTATTAATGGAATATAGGTGTTCTTGCTGAAACACAAATTTATACCATGGTACATAGAATGCTTATGTACAGTACTATCTGTAAGGTTAATAAGAATGAAGATAAAGCAATAGCAGAAATGCCTATTGCTGGATTTACTTGTCAGCTTAAAGGCTGGTGGGATAATTATCTCACTCATGATCAACGTATTGAGATCATGAAAGCAACCAAAATCGAGGGTGATAAGACTGTTCAAAATGCAGTCTATTCATTAGTTCTTAATATTATAGAACATTTTTCTGGAAGATGGTCCGATAATAGTAAGACCATTAGGACTATGCTTCAAAATTTGAGATGCCCGACCCTCACATCTTTTAGATGGTACAAAGATGTTTTCTTATCCCGAGTGATGGAATTACCAGAGAGTAATAGTACTCACTGGAAGGCTAAATTTATAGATGGTCTCCCTTCCTTGTTTGCTGAAAGGATTCGGAAGGTCCTTAGAGGTACAAGAATGAGTATAGCTTATGATGCCTACTCATATGGTAAGCTTATTAGTGTATGCACTCAGGAAGGTTTAGTTCTTTGCAATGAGATTAAGTTAAGCCAAGAAATTAAGAAACATCGTCTCAATGAGAGACAACAATTAGGTGAATTTTGTGAACAGTTCGCCATTGATATTCCTTCAAGAAGGAAGAAGTCTCATAATAGTAAGGACTTCAGAAGAAGAAAGGGTTCGCCTGAAAAAAGGCGTGATAAGACTCAAATAAGGAAGGCTTTTCATAAAGCCAGAAAGGGTTTTGTTAAAACCAAAAACCCTCAAGCCTGCTACAAATGTGGCAGAGTAGGCCATTATGCAAGAGATTGCAGGATCAAGGACAAAATTAAAGAACTTGATCTAGATGAGAATATTAAAGATTCTCTTTATAAGATTCTCCTAAATTCTTCTCCGGAGAATTCCGATTTTGAGTCATGTCATGAGTCTTCAACTAGTGAAGACTTGAGAGTACTTTAAGAAGAAGATTATATTTCATCTTCTGAAAGTGACCATGAGTTCTATAATAAGGGACAATGCTACAACCAATGTTGTGTTCCTAATGATGAACTCTCCAACATTTATTCCCAGTTTAAAGACTTGGAACTTAATGTTTTGACTAACGACAACATGATAGAGTTGTTAAGGGTTATTAAAGACCCTGAATTAAGGTCCCAAATCATTGATAAACTTCCTACTAATTTAGAGGATAATTCAAAAGTGGATAATATTCCATCCTCGTTAAGACCTTACACCATGTCTACAATCAAAAGAATGGTGAAAGACAAGCCCCAGCTGGATAGACCAGCCACTGTCCAAGATTTGAGTACAGAGATAACTTATCTCAAAAAACAAATCTCGGAATTAAAATCTTCTCATATAGCTTTAGATGAAAGAGTTTTTAGATTAGAAAACTCTGAAGTAATTACTTCAACCTCCAATGTGAAAATTACTGAGCTTAATACAGCTCCAAGCTCTTCAGAAGAAAATACTTGCTGCACTTTCCTTGCGTCCATTGATTTTTCTGAAGAAGAATTTTTAGAAAAACTACAGTACTTTTGTGACGATCCAAAGGGTCATCACTTATTTTATTAATCATTTCGAACTTCTGAGGCCTTGAAAACCTCATTCCATGTTGCCTCGATTTACGTGCACAATCCGAGCATGTAGCCGAAAGATTTTGTGATAGAAAATATGAATTCTATGAGAAATTTGGATAAAAATGATATTAATGTTGATATGGTTGACTTCGGTCAACATTTTTGGTAAACGGATCCGGACCCGAGATTGGATGGTCCCGAGAGGTCCACAGGAAAATATGGGACTTGGACATGCGTCCGGAGTCGAATTACGAGGCCGAGAGCCCAAGTTATGAATTTTTCTATGAAATTGTTTTTGATGTAATTGTTAAAGGAAATGAATTAATTGACCTTGGTATCGGGCTCGTATTTTCGTTCCGACGCCCGGTACAAGTCTTAAATATTATATATGTGATTTCTGTAAAGTTTGGTGACGTTCGGATGTCGTTTGAGATATTTTGGACCTTGAGTTCCAAGTTTGAAAGTTTTGAAAACCAAAAGTATGAAAATCATGAATTTGAGGCTTGATCTGATGAAAACGATGTGATATTGGCGATGTGATCGCACGAACAAGTTCATAATGTGTTTTTGATGTTGTGTACATGTTTGGTTTGGAGCCCGGGGAGCTCGGGTAAAGATTTGATAGGTCGTTGGATGAAATTCTGAGTTTTTGCACTGCTGGTTTTTCACCCAGCTGTTGTCTTCGCAATTGCGAAGTATTTCTCGCAATTGCGAAGGTGGCAGTTCAAGGTAGGGTTCGCAAATGCGAACCCTTGGTCGCAAATGCGAAAGGTGCCCAGGACCGTTTAGGTTCGCAAATGCGAACCAAACCTCACAATTGCGAGGCCTCCAGTGAAAAGGCATGCTTCGCAAATGCGAAGAATTCTTCGCAAATGCGAAGGTCCCTCAGCCCAGCCTTGTTCGCAAATGCGAACAAATGTTCGCAAATGCGAAGGTCCCTGGAGGCCAACCTGGTTCGCAAATGCGAACATATGTTCGCAAATGCGAAGCCCCCAGATTTGCCTTGGCTTCGCAAATGCGAACAAAAGTTCGCAAATGCGAACTTCCCAGCCTTAGCTTATTTTTCAAACTCTAGAAATTGGTCGGGGTTCGCAATTGCGAACCCATGTTCGCAAATGCGAACACAGAGACCTGTAAAACACGATTTTCAGTTCATTTCTTCACTTTTTACAAACCAAAAACACCCATTTGCGATTCTTCATGGATTCCTTCTTCATCAAAACAATTGTAAGTCACTTTTTACTTAATTCTTTCAATTCCTAACATCATTAAACATGTTTTTCAATAGAAATCAAAGGTTTTCATGGTAGAATTTCTTGTTTTTGTTAGAATATAGGGTTTTTCATAAATTGGGAAATTGGACCTCGAATCGAGGTCCGATTTTGAAACAAATCATATACATGAACTCGTGAGGGGATGGGTAACCGGATTTTGGTCCTAACCCCGAGTTCCGATGTCACGACCCCAAATCCGGTCGTGATGGCGCCCAGCACATTGCTAAGCCAGCCTCACCAATCAATATCAACCACGGAGCTAGAAGCTCACTTTAGCCCATTTAGGCATATTAATTCACGAAATAACAACGATACATATAACGAAAACGGGGAACCAAGTCCCACAATACATTAACTCCCATAGACCAAGGGTCAAGAGTCATGAGCCTCTACTGATTAGAGTGTATAAAGGTTTACAAAAATACCAAGTGCGGAAAGAAATGTCAATACAAAATCAAAAGACAAGTAGGAAGGAATATCGGGTCCTCGGACTCGCAGCCTACCTCGAATATCCACAACGTCGCCTCGCCAGCTACCGGATCACCGCCGAGAGGTACTCGGATCCGCACACAAGTGCGTGGAGTAAAATGAGTGCCGCCGTACTCAGCTGGTAATAAACAAGGTAAGACAACGCAGATAAGAAATCCGCAATAAAGCACTATGTAAAGCTATAATCAGCCACCCTGTCATAGAATCAATCTTCACTGTATCTGTACCAACAAATACCAATAAATAGCATAACAGCTAGCTAGCCGATGTAGCTAAATGCAATGCAATGCATGATATGACCGCTACGGCGCGTAGCCCGACTCCAATTTTGGGTACCCGTGCTCACCGTGGGGGTTCAGACTCCGAGGGGCTCCTACAGCCCAAGCACATCTCATAGAGATATTACTGCGGCGCGCAGTCCGATCCAATATATATCTCGCTGCGGCGCGCAACCCGATCCACTACTAGTCGACTAATATGCAGATACAGCCTTCGCATGCTCAAAAGTAGTTTTTTTTGAAAACTCTTTTATCATTTTTCAGTTGGAAAACAAGAATATCAAGTTCCAGAGATTGGAAATAGCATAATAACAAAAATAGCTGCCGACTAGTAGTAAACTAGCATGTCTATATGATAAGACCATGATAATGATCCTCGCGGGATCCAATAACCGGCTCACGGCCCACATGTATACTCAACCGCCCAAGAAGGGGGTTCCTCGGCTCGAGAGTGGCCATTATCACAATATATATATATGCAACCATCCGAGAAGGAGGTTCGACGGCTCTAGAATAGCCAATAATACAAGATCAACAGGTCGGACTAATATATAGTCTCCAGTTCATGATCGACCCCGCACTCTCAAGAGCGTGCGTGTCTCGCCGCTATACAGCGTCACAAAGTGGTATACCGGGGTTTCGAACCCGCCGGTCATCACCCACATATATTACTCACCTCAATACAGCGCGACGACTATTCCGCAATGCCCTTGCCACGAGAATCAAGCTCCGCACGCGTAGAATCTGATCAAATACAGTAGAAATACAACAAATTAGGCCAATGGGACTACACCCAATCAATACCACTCAATTTACATCAAAATTCCCAAAGTTGTCAAAACCCGACTTTCGGTACGCTTATCGAAAAATCACGAAAGTCACATATTCGGAACCCTCATCTCAATACGAGTCTAAGCATATCAATTTTACCAAATTCGGACTCCATTTGCCCATTCAAAACCTTGATTTTCTAAAGTCCAAGCCTAGGGCTAAATCCTCCATAAATTACCCCAAATTCCTCCATTTTCATGATATAATTGCATAATATTACCAATACTAATCATAGTTTAAGTCCATAGATGATTACCTGATGATTTCCCTTGTATTTCTCTTCAAAATCGCCCAAATCGCCTCTAAAGCCGAGACCCAAAATGTGTGAAATGTTCTGAAATTTTTCTAACTTCTGATACACTTACTTACAGCGATTTCCGCTTCTGCGGAATATTTTCCGCTCCTATGCACCCGTATCCGCGACCAAAGGGTCGCTTCAGCGGTTCCAGGCCTAGCCGGCCATTTCCGCTTCTGCGAGCAAAGGGCCGCTTAAGCGGGCCCGCTTCTGCGAAGAAACTTCCGTTTCTGCGGAAACATCCGCCTCTGCGCACCATTGTCCGCTCTGCAGTCTCGCCCAAGCGGTCGAATGTCCGCTTCTGCAGACCATGCCCATTTTCTCCCCTTCGCTTCTGCGATCACTGGCTCGCACCAGCGATGCCGCTTCAGCAGAATTACTTCCGCTTCTGCGTAACCAGCCGCTCCTCCGCATCTCGTCCGCTTCTGCGGACACGCTCCTGCGTTCAAAATTCCGCAGGAGCGGAAACAACAGAAGCAGAACTCTTCAACCTGCAATTTCCATGATTTTCTTCCGTTTAACCATCCGAAAACACCCCGAGGCCCCCCGGACCTCATCCAAACATACCAACACATCTTAATACCTTATTCGAACTTGCTCCAATCCTCAAAACACGTCTAACAACATCAAAACCCATAATTCACATCAAATTCAAGCCTAAATTCCTTAAAACATTCCGAATTACACATTCGATCAAAACCCGACCAAACGACGTCCGAATGACCTGAAATTTTGCAGGCACATCCAAAATCACCTAACGGAGCTACTGCAACTGTCGGAATTCCATTCCGACTCCCGGATCAAAATCTCACCTACCGTTCGGATTTCGCCAAAATTCAACCTTAGCCAATTCAAGCCTATTTCTACACCGGCCTCCAAATTCAATTCCGATCGCTCCCCTAAGTCACAAATCACCTCCCGGAACTAACCGAATCATCAGAATCCGATTCCGAGCCCTCTAACCAAATAGTAAACTCCGGGTTGACTTTCTTTATTCATGTTTCTTTCACAAAGGCTATATGCCTCATTTTCAATCCAATTCACTCCAAACTCACCCGATAGACTTTAACATTGATATAAAGTCATAAAACATACAATTTCAACATAACGGGGTGGTAATTCCCGTAACGACGGGCCGGGTCGTTACATTCTCCCCAACTTAAACAAACGCTCGTCCTCGAGCGTACCAAAGTGGTACTAGAAGCAACTCAATAGCTGAATGACCTTACCCAGCATATATTCGGGCGATCACACGTCGCCCTATCTCTCATAAGCCTGAAACACCATATAGCTGAAATCTCACAGACCATCTTAACCATAAACCACATTGCACTTTCTGAAATTATATACCAATTGCTAATCTCATTCCTGTACTCAGGATACACTAGAATCCACTGCAATAAGCCATACTCACCACTCCGGGTGAGATCATATGATGTATCAAACAACCCAATCACTCGAGACGATAGTCTCTAATCACAACAACTGGCCACAATCACCAAATACTAGCTGAAAACCTCTTTCATTAGATAGAGTCTTATTCCAACACCTCCATATCCTGCCCACGGCAACTGAAGCACGCGATATACCGAACCCATCTCTCGGGTTAACCATTCGTGAATCTATTTCCCTTTTTAAAACTCGTACCACGATAGGTTTCGGAGCCAAACCTCGGTTTCTACCTTTCTAACAAGCTAAGATCCAATATGCTCGTATTCATTAATGACTCCAACGGTCATTTCGATTATAACACACCACACTGGTGATAAACACCTCAACACCGGCCTAAGCCACGACGAGCACAACATAGGCTCCAATAGAAACGTATGCACACACTCGAATCATGACAGCTCAATTCATGACAACTGTCTCCAGCAAATAGAGCTGCAATTTAATCCCTCTATGCCATCATAATATAGAACTGAGACCGCGTCTCGCATTATAGAAATAAAGTACCTGAATCCTCCTCGAGAGGTCATAACATCACGTGGCCTTGCCACAATTTATGATTCTATCCGAACACTATTACTCATGAAACACCTCAAGTTACCAAGCTCAAAAAGTTCATCCACGCACAGATCTAGGTCTGAACCCAAGCAATCAACCTCACCCACGGTGAAACAATTAATGTATGCTATCACATCCTGAAAGGACACAACCGATGTGTCATTCGCCAAACGATACTCAATACGGACTTTTCCTCAGAAGCTAGGAAGTATTGTATACCAGGTAATATATGACTAACTCTATTTTCACATTACACTATTGCGGCGTGCAACCCGCTCCAATGACATACCCGTGGCGGCGTGCCACCCGATCCAATATAGAACCCTCGCCAAAGAAATGCGCGTCGAGTCAAATGGCTCATTATGGTAAACATATATAGCCTCAAGTTCGGCCACAAGAAGCATATCCGACAAAGTTACTCAATACCGGAACCAAATCAACGATAGAAACCTCTGCATTGATATCCGCCACGAAGGCCCAACCGAACAAGCAATACCCACCAGCCGTCTGCTGGTCCTGAGGTACAACTACCCCGCTGGAGCATACTCGATGCACTCTGCTACACAATTTGTGCCATACCATCATAGTCTATATCACATTAGTCTTAGATAACCTGGCCCAATGATGACCAGCCAGGAATCAAGTATCATAATCCAAATTCGTCATATCAAGCCGAGAGAAAAAGCCACTAGAGCTTCTAATTTTCGATAATCACAAAACAGTGTCGATACACATGATATACAACCACTACATAGGCGGACTAACGAGAACTTCAAGTCTCCAACACATATATAACACATGAATCACAATGCCTGATCTCGTACTTCACTGTACAAATACATAACGCACATCAAGCGTCCATTCATACCACGAAAGCCATTCAGAAATTTCACTATGCCATCAACGACTCAATTATTATAGTCGATCCAACAAGAGAATACCACCATACCACTGGATATTATCAGTTTACATTACCTTGTCCTTTTGGACCATATACCCTGCCAAATTACTAGAATAGCAGTACCATTTTCCTTAATCACTAGAAAGATCGATTCTTTAAATCACCTGCAGCCGCCCGCGCTGCTAAATAATTTTAATGACTCCCCATATATTATGAACTGATCACAAAACCTTGAATATGCCATTATCAACTTTCTATAACACATCGCATATACCATACCACACTACGATAACATGAAAATTCATATTCATATCCTACGCCGCAACCATCGGCGCACTCAACTAGTCAAGGGCTTTCATGATCCCATATAGAGAAAACTCATTACACATTCCAAGCCTTGCATACCAACAGGAAAAGTACACTTATTTTCAAACCACGGTAAAACTCTTCATAAACTCTTTCTCCCAATTACATCGCATAAGTTAAACTGCCAGGGCTGAGTCCTTATACCCATATCAAGTTACACAACTGCCAGCGCTCAAGAGCTTTGTTGCACAACATCTGCAAGACTCATTACTTCAAACACCTACCGGGAATTAATCATATTCCTTATCATACCGCTTTGATTTATTAACAAGTTGCTCCATTTACTCAATTTCTTTTCTGAACCATCCTTAACTTAGTATTAGCCTTTACTGTAGCACTACCATAACTCAACTCATGTTACTACACGAGACTCGTACATAAGACCACACGGTCTAAAACCCATAGGCCACTCTCAATGTTTCCCAGGAGTACCACATTCTACAATACTTGTTTTGAAGAACTTCATGCGATTTTTGAATTAGTATTATTACCTTCCAATACGGATACATAGAATCCCATCATTCACATAACATAGAACAAGTCTTGATCCCTTCTTACGAAAACACCATCTTTAGCCACATACATAATCTTAATGCATCCGTTACAAGCAAAATCTGGAACACCACAGGACTATTCTCGGGCGTCATTTACCCTTATTCAGTTGTAATTCAACTGTCTTATTGAACATAACCACTCGTTCCTTGCTAGAACTTTGACACCGCAAAACATGATTACATACCGATACAATTAGCTATCTTTCTTTTCTATACACCGAACATTCTTCACCAACATAAGTTCACAACATCCTAGTATTTCTTCATATCTACGAAGCACCATAACCTTTATCAAAATTTCCCAACATACCTAGAGACAAAGCCAACACAGCACACGACAGTGCAATCAGTTGATCAATAACAACCTCCCAACTTAGCTCGGAGTCATACATCAAAGCACTTTTAGCCACTCATAGCCTTCTTACTCAAAAGATGCAACAAAGTTCTAGTTAGATTAAACTCAAGTCATTTACAAGCTTCGGCGGAGGTTCGAATCATCAGAAATATTAATTCTTTTGCAATTCTTGCATTCATTCACACACAACAGTTACACCCACTCTTTAGGTGACAAAAAGCTTTTCTAAGTCCCAAATTTTCCAAAAAAAAAACATTCGGCAGAGTTCCCTTTGTAAATTGGCCTATCCACCTACCAGAGAATCACCAAACCATTCTAACAATACACCCACAACTCAACAAGATATCACAATGTATTTCAACAACATTAAATCTCAATACTATACGAATCATATTATCACAATTTATACTTGAACCTGCGTTGTACCTGCTCGAATCATAACACATATCAAATACCTTTCAATTACACATGAGGATCAACCCTCCTACTTCTTCTCAATTTAGCATTTCATCACAATACCTTCCACCAGGATACACATAGCAAAATCACTTTAGTCTTCCCGAGTTTAAACTCGTTCCACTACACCTAAGGCACTTTACCTTCCAATTACGAGATATGATAATTATTCACCATGCCCATAGCTCGGGGCTACACAACAAATTAGATAAGAGTCGAACAATTAACAGCTCATCCATTAGTAAGCCTCCCTAATACTCTACAGATCGGCACAAGGCCCCAAACACGGCTACTAGCCCAAATACATCGATATAAGCCGGTCTCAGTCATTATACACAGTAATCTATCAATCGGGAAGGATCAAGTCCAAATCCCCAGTCATAATACCACCACACTCGTCACATGACGCGTGTTCCATCTCAGGACGGCACTGTATAGTGCAAATACGGGGTTTCAAACCCTCAATACATTATCTATTACCACCACTCACAAAATCAGCACCTCGATGCTCAAGTCATAAACAAGGTCCAGCCTCAAGTCTTTCCGACTGGCCCAACATGATCTCACAGAGATTATATCTTGCTTCTCATTCGGGGAAATCACAAGCCATAAGGCAATTACATTACTGAGCGCTCGATGCGTACACAGACGTATGGAAGGAATTTCAAAAATTATATCTCAAGCTGAATCAAGTGCGGACGATAAGAATTCCAAGAAATGTGAAGTGTTTTCTAAAGGTTTGCAGCCTCCCGAGGATAAGTACAGGCGTCCCCATACCGATCCACAAGACTCTACTAACCGGCTCAAGACTCATGAGGCCTAGTAAACCTAGGCTTTGATACCAACTTGTCACGACCCCAAATCCGGTCGTGATGGCGCCCAACACATTGCTAAGCCAGCCTGACCAATCAATATCAACCACGGAGCTAGAAGCTCACTTTAGCCCATTTAGGCATATTAATTCACGAAATAACAACGATACATATAACGAAAACGGGGAACCAAGTCCCACAATACATTAACTCCCATAGACCAAGGGTCAAGAGTCATGAGCCTCTACTGAACATGAGTGTATAAAGGTTTACAAAATACCAAGTGCGGAAAGAAATGTCAATACAAAATCAAAAGACAATAGGAAGGAATATCGGGTCCTGCGGACTCTGCAGCTACCTCGAATATCCACAAACGTCGCCTCGCACAGCTACTGGATCACTGCTGAGAGGTACCTGGATCTGCACACAAGGTGCAGGGAGTAAAATGAGTACTGCCAGACTCAGTGGTAATAAACAAGGGTAAGACAGCGCAGATAAGAAATCCACAATAAAGCACTATGTAAAGCTATAATCAGCTACCCTGTCATAGAATCAATCTTCACCGTACCTGTACCAACAAATACCAATAAATAGCATAACAGCTAGCAGATGTAGCTAAATGCAATGCAATGCATGATATGACCGCTACGACGCGTAGCCCGACTCCAATTTTGGGTACCCGTGCTCACTGTGGGGGTTCAGACTCCGAGGGCTCCTACAGCCCAAGCACATCTCATAGAGATATTCCTGCGGCGTGCAGTCCGATCCAACATATATCTCGCTGCGGTGCGCAGCCCGATCCACTACTAGTCAGCTAATATGCAGATACAGCCTCGCAGGCTCAAAAGTAGTTTTTTTTTGAAAACTCTTTTATCATTTTTCAGTTGGAAAACAGTAATATCAAGTTCCAGAGATTGGAATTAGCATAATAACAAAAATAGCTGCGGACTAGTAGTAAACTAGCATGTCTATATGATAAGACCATGATAACGATCCTCGCGGGATCCAATAACTGGCTCACGGCCCACATGTATACTCAACCGCCCAAGAAGGGGTTCCTCGGCTCAAGAGTGGCCATTATCACAATATATATATATATATGCAACCATCCGAGAAGGAGGTTCGACGGCTCTAGAATAGCCAATAATACAATATCAACAGGTCGGACTAATATATAGTCTCCAGTTCATGATCGACCCCGCACTCTTAAGAGTGTGCGTGTCTCGCCGCTATACAGCATCACAAAGTGGTATACCGGGGTTTCGAACCCGCTGGTCATCACCCACATCTATTACTCACCTCAATACGGCGCGACGACTACTCCGCAATGCCCTTGCCACGAGAATCAAGCTCCGCACGCGTAGAATCCGATCAAATACAGTAGAAATACAACAAATTAGGCCAATGGGACGACACCCAATCAATACAACTCAATTTACATCAAAATTCCCAAAGTTGTCAAAACCCGACTTTCACTACGCTTATCAAAAAATCACGAAAGTCACATATTCGGAACCCTCATCTCAATACGAGTCTAAGCATATCAATTTTACCAAATTCGGACTCCATTTGCCCATTCAAAACCTTGATTTTCTAAAGTCCAAGCCTAGGGCTAAATCCTCCATAAATTACCCCAAATTCCTCCATTTTCATGATATAATTGCATAATATTACCAATACTAATCATATTTTAAGTCCATAGATGATTACCTGATGATTTCCCTTGAATTTCTCTTCAAAATCGCCCAAATCGCCTCTAAAGCCGAGACCCAAAATGTGTGAAATGTTCTGAAATTTTTCTAACTTCTGATACACTTACTTACAGCGATTTTCGCTTCTGCGGAATATTTTCCGCTCCTATGCACCCGTATCCGCGACCAAAGGGTCGCTTCAGCGGTTCCAGGCCTAGCCGGCCATTTCCGCTTCTGCGGGCAAAGGGTCGCTTAAGCGCACCCGCTTCTGCGAAGAAGCTTCCGCTTCTGCGGAAACATCCGCCTCTGCGCACCATTGTCCGCTTCTGCGGTCCCGCCCAAGCGGTCAAATGTCCGCTTCTGCGGACCATGCCCATTTTCTTCCCCTTCGCTTCTGCGATCACTGGCTCGCACCAGTGATGCCGCTTCAGCGGAATTACTTCCGCTTCTGCGTAACCAGCCGCTCCTGCGCATCTCATCCACTTCTGCGGACACGCTCCTGCGTTCAAAATTCCGCAGGAGCGGAAACAACAGAAGCAGGATCCCAACCTGCAATTTTTCCACAATTTTCTCCCGTTTAACCATCCGAAAACACCCCGAGGCCCCCGGAACCTCATCCAAACATACCAACACATCTTAATACCTTATTCGAACTTGCTCCAATCCTCAAAACACGTCTAACAACATCAAAACCCATAATTCACATCAAATTCAAGCCTAAATTCCTTAAAACATTCCGAATTACACATTCGATCAAAAACCCGACCAAACGACGTCCGAATGACCTGAAATTTTGCAGGCACATCCAAAATCACCTAACAGAGCTACTGCAACTGTCGGAATTCCATGCCGACCACCGGATCAAAATCTCACCTACCGTTCGGATTTCGCCAAAATTCAACCTTAGCCAATTCAAGCCTATTTCTACACCGGGCCTCCAAATTCAATTGCGATCGCTCCCCTAAGTCACAAATCACCTCCCAGAACTAACCGAATCATCAGAATCCGATTCCGAGCCCTCTAACCAAATAGTAAACTCCGGGTTGACTTTTTTTATTCAAGTTTCTTTCACAAAGGCTATATGCCTCATTTTTAATCCAATTCACTCCTAACTCACCCGATAGACTTTAACATTGATATAAAGTCATAAAACATACAATTTCAACATAACGGGGTGGTAATTCCCGTAACGACGGGCCGGGTCGTTACATCCGACCATGTGGGCCCGGGGTCAAAATTCACTATTCCGAGCAGAATGTTGTAAAAGTTGTAATTGGCCTTATGAATTAGTTCGTTGAGTAGTATAGATGATATTAAATCAATTGTGTATAGATACGGTTGGATTGGAGCCAAATTTGAAAGAAAAAGACATTTCCACGGATTGAATTGTTCATAAACATTCGAGGTAAGTGTTTGTTCTATCCTAGCTTGAGGGAATAGGATTATGTCCTATGTGTTTTGTGATCGAGTGCGGTGTATGGGCTGTGGTGATGAGCATCCATACACTGGCATCTAGTATGACCGTGAGTCATTGATAATGCTTATTGTGAGACATAATTGCAGATGAATTGTTGAACCTTTGCCAGGTTGTAGAATTGTTATTGTTCTCCCTTGTCGGAACTTGTTGTGAAGATGATTATTGATTGCCCTTGATGGGACGGTTTATGAATTACTGTTTCTTTCTTTGCCCTTAACTGTGATTGTTATTTGGGTGAGGAAGAGTGATAATGCACGAAGGGTGATTCCGTGCCATGCTTTTATTATTTATGCACGAAGGTTAATGTCATGCCATGTTTTATTATTTATGCACGAAGGATCATGCCGTGCCCTGGATATTGAACCATGTACGAAGGATCATGCCGTACTATGGATGTGAGGATGAGAGTAAAAGCACGAAGGGTGATGCCGTGTACTTTATTTGCTTATTTGGTGAGGATGAGAGTAAAAGCACGAAGGGTGATGTCGTGCAACCGTTTGCTATTCCTTGACTTGATATTACTTGTGTTTCCATTTTACTTTGTTTTCCTGGTGAACTTATTAACCGTTGTTAATTGTTGAGTTCTTTGAGATATTCCTTATTGTATTATTACTTGGTTATTTCTTATTATTCTGTGGTGTATATATATATTGAACTGTACAGGTTTTTGTGGGTGTCTGGTCCTAGGCTTGTCACTACTTTGCCGGGATAGGCCAGGCCCTTACCAGCACATGGGGTCGGTTGTGCTGATACTACACTTCTGTGCGTTTTTGCACAGGTCCAGGTTACGATCGGGAGCAGCAGCAGTAAATCGATTGCGTGGAAGTTGATCACATTTGAGACCGAGGTAGCTTGCAGACGTCCGCAGGCCCGGCGTCTCTCTCTTTATTTATGTTACTAGCCGTAGTCTCTTTGTTCCGAGACAAACAGAATTATGTTATATTTCTTTCAAACTTTTATGTGTAGTATTCAGTAGTAGTTCGTGAGTTGGTGACTCCACGTCTTGGGTAGAGGATTTCAGTATGATTTTTACCTTGTAACTAGTTATTTCTATTTCGATAAAGTATTCCGCAATAAATTATAAAATTGTGTTAAAAACAGGATAGTATGAATACAGTGACTTGCCTAGCTACCACGAGTAGGCGCCCTCACGATCCCGATGTTGGTGAAAAATTCGGGTCGTGACAAGTTGGTATCAGAGCTCTAGGTTACATAGGTCTCACCACTCACGAACAAGCTTAGTAGAGTTTGAAAGGTAGGTACGGAGACGTCTGTACTTGTCCTCCAGAGTCTATTGAGTTAGGAAAGAGTCTCTCATTTGTTCTTTCTTGTCGTGCGACTTGTTCCTCAATTATTGATTGAATTTCTATTCTGTCCTTTCGCAGATGGTGAGGACACGTGCTTCTTCGTCCGCTGACCAGCAGCCCGAGCCCCAGGCAGCTCCCGTGAGGGGCAGGGGCCAAGGCCGTATCGGAGGCCATGGTAGGGGTAGAGCTCAGCCCCAGGCAGCTACTCCAGAGGTGGAGCCTCATATTGAGATTGACGAGGAGGTTCCAGTCCCAGCAGCTCCAGTGGGCCCAGCTCAGGTCCCAGGAGAGGCTTTATTTACCCCGGATCTTCGGATGCTTTGGTCAGAATAGCGGGATTTATGGACAGCATTGCCGGAGCGGGCTTATTATCAGTTGCACTAGCCGCTTCTCAGGCTGGAGGAGGGGCCCAGACTCCTATTGCTCGTACTCCGAAGCCAGTAGCTCCTCAGCCTCAGGCACCAGTAGTTCAGCCAGCTGTGGCCACTCAGTCAGGTACCACAGCTCATGCCGGCGATGGAGCGGCCATGACTTCTGATTCGTTATGGAGGCTTGATCGGTTCTCCAAGCTATTTACCACTACATTCAGTGGAGCCGCATCAGAGGATCCTCAGGACTTCTTATTCAGTTGCCATGAGATTCTCAAGACTATGGGGATCGTGGAGTCAAATGGAGTTGACTTCTGTACATTCAGACTTGCAGGATCCGCCAAGACTTGGTGGAGAGATTATTGCTTGACTCGACCAGCGGGGTCCCCAGCTTTATCATGGGATCAGTTTGCAGAAACTATTTATGGAGAAGTTTCTCCCTGCTACTCAGCGGGATGTACTTCGGAGGCAGTTTGAGCGCCTCCATTAGGGCACTATGACAGTTACACAGTATGAGATGAGATTTGTCGATTTGGCTCGTCATGCGGTGGTGATACTTCCCACGGAGCGGGAGAGGGTCCGCAGGTTTATAGATGGGCTTAATCAGCCGATTAGACTCCAGATGGCTATGGGCGTGGGGAGTGACATATCATTTCAGAAGGCAGCCAATGCAGCACGCAGAGTTGAGATGGCTCTCGCTAGAGGAGGCGGTTATTCTTCGGATAAGAGGCCTCGTCATTCGGGTAGGTTTGGTGCTTCTTCCTCTGGTAGCAGAGAATCCTTTGATAGAGGCCAGTCCTCCAGGCCTTTTCATTCCAGCTCTCCTGGTTTTGCAGGGTGGTTCATGTGATCGTGGGTTTAGTGAGCAGTATTGAGATCAGCATCCCATCAGTGCTCAGCCTCTTCAGAGTGTTCGTGGGGCCATTCAGGTCGTCAGGGTTAGCAGTCCCAACAGCCAAAGTGTTGTTACGGTTGTGGTGACCCAGGTCATCTTGTCAGGTTTTGCCCTCGAGCAGCGGGCAACACTTAGCAGCGGGGTCCTCGCCCCATGATTCAGGCCCCAACTGACCCACAGCCTGCCCAGCGAGTCAGGGGTGGGGGTAGGTATCGTAGAGGTGGAGGTCAAGACCATAGAGGTGGAGACCGTCCGGCCAGAGGTAGAGGTCAGCCGGTGGATGACCGTCTCAGAGACATAGTTCAGAGGGGTGGTGCCGATCCCCGATTTTATGCCTTACCAGCTAGGCCAGAGGCAGAGGCGTCAGATGCCGTGATTACAGGTACTATTCTTGTGTGTGGCAGAGGTGCTTCAGCATTATTTGACCCTGGATCTACATATTCCTATGTGTCTTCCTACTTCGCACCGTATTTGGCCGTGCCCAGCTATGCTCTGGATATTCCAGTTTATGTGGCTACACCAGTGGGTGACTCCATTGTAGTCGATCGGGTGCATCGTTCGTGCGTAGTTATATTTGGGGGTCTTGAGACCCGTGTTGATCTGTTGCTTTTGGATATGGTAGATTTTGATGTCATATTGGGTATGGACTGGTTGTCCCCATACCATGCTATTCTAGATTGTCATGCTAAGACTGTGACCTTAGCCTTGCCAGAATCACCCCGATTAGAGTGGAAAGGTACCTCAAGCCACTCCGTTCGCACTGTTATTTCCTATGTTAAGGCTCGACGCATGGTCGAGAAGGGGTGTCTAGCTTATCCGGCTTATGTTCGTGATTCCAGCGCAAAAGTTCCTTCTATTGAATCAGTCCCTATTGTACGGGAGTTTCCTGAGGTTTTTCCTTCAGACCTGCCGGGCATGCCACCCGACAGGGATATTGATTTCTGTATTGATCTGGCACCGGGCACTCAGCCCATCTCTATTCCACCCTATCGTATGGCCCCGCCGGAGTTAAAAGAGTTGAAAGATCAGTTGCAAGACCTTCTCGAGAAGGGCTTTATCAAGCCCAGTGTTTCCCCCTGGGGAGCACCTGTATTATTTGTAAAGAAGAAAGATGACTCGATGCGGATGTGTATTGATTACCGGCAATTGAACAAAGTGACAATAAAGAATAAGTATCCACTGCCGAGGATTGATGATTTGTTTGACCAGCTCCAGGGAGCGAGGGTATTTTCTAAGATAGACTTGAGGTCAGGCTACCATCAGCTGAAGATCAGGGCGGCTGACATTCCTAAGACGACCTTTCGCTCTAGATATGGGCATTATGAGTTCTTGGTCATGTCCTTCGGGTTGTCCAATGCCCCAGCAGCATTCATGGAGTTGATGAATCGGGTATTCAAGCCTTACTTAGATCTGTTCGTGATAGTCTTTATAGATGACATCCTGGTGTACTCCCGTAGCCAGGAAGAGCACGAGCAGCACCTCAGAGTGGTTCTTCAGACTCTGAAAGATAACCAGCTATATGCCAAATTTTCTAAATGTGAGTTCTGGTTGAGTTCGGTAGCATTTTTGGGTCACGTTGTATTAGTGGAAGGTATTCAGGTAGACCCAAAGAAGATTGAGGCGGTCCAGAATTGGCCTCGACCAGCTTCAGTGACTGAGATCCGGAGTTTCTTGGGATTAGCAGGTTACTACCGTCGATTTGTAGAGGGGTTCTCTTCTATTGCAGCCCCGATGACCAGGTTGACCCAGAAGGGTGCTTAGTTCAAGTGGTCAGATGAGTGTGAGGCGAGCTTTCAGAAGCTCAAGATAGCCTTGACTACCGCACCAGTGCTGATACAACCTACGGGTGCAGGACCTTATATAGTTTATTGTGAAGCATCTCGTACAGGGCTTGGAGCGGTATTGATGCAGAATGGTAAGGTTATCGCTTATGCTTCGAGGCAGTTAAAAATACATGAGAAGAATTATCTAGTTCATGATCTTAAGTTAGCAGCGGTGGTTCATGCCTTAAAGATCCGGAGGCATTATCTATATGGTGTGATGTGTGAGGTGTACACTGATTACAAAAGCCTACAGTACTTGTTCAAGCAAAAGGAGTTAAATCTACGACAACGGAGATGGTTAGAGTTGCTAAAAAACTATGATGTTACTATCTTATATCACCCAGGTAAGGCCAATGTGGTGGCCGATGCATTGAGTAGAAAGTATGCCAGCATGGGTAGTCTTGCATACATTCCGGTCAGTCAGAGACCATTAGCTCTAGATGTCCAGGCCTTAGCCAACCGGTTCGTGAGATTAGACATTTCTGAGCCTAGCAGGGTGTTAGCCTACACGGTCGCTCGTTCTTCTTTGTTAGAGCGTATCCGTGAGAGGCAATTTGATGATCCTCATTTGCGTGAGTTTAGAGATACAGTACAGCGGGGAGGTGCCACACAGGTAAATCTAGATGATAATGGGGTATTGAAATTGCAGGGTCGAGTTTGTGTGCCCAATGTCGAAGGGATTCGAGAGTTGATCTTAGCGGAGGCCCACAGTTCGCGGTATTCTATTCACCCAGGCGCCGCGAAGATGTACCAGGACTTACGGCAGCACTATTGGTGGCGTAGAATGAAGAAAGATATCATTGCGTATGTTGCTCGGTGTCTAAATTGTCAGCAGGTGAAATATGAGCACCAGAGACCTGGTGGTGTATTCCAGAGGATTGAAATTCCCGAGTGGAAATGGGAGCGGATCACTATGGACTTCGTTACTAGACTTCCTTTGACTCGGAGGAAATTTGATGCTATTTGGGTCATTGTTGATATGCTGAACAAGTCAGCACACTTTATTCCAGTATCTGTCTCCGACTCGTCGGAGAGGTTAGCGGAGGTTTACATTAGGGAGATTGTTCGTCTCCATGGAGTGCCAGTATCTATTATCTCTGATCGGGGTACGCAGTTTACCTCGCGGTTCTGGAGAGTGGTCCAGTAAGAGTTAGGCACCCAGGTTCAGTTGAGTACAGCATTTCATCCTCAGACGGATGGCCAGTCCGAGAGGACTATTCAGATTCTAGAGGACATGCTTCGAGCCTGTGTTATTGATTTCGGAGGCTCGTGGGACTAGTTTCTGCCATTAGCAGAGTTCGCCTACAATAACAGTTACCAGTCTAGCATCCAGATGGCTCCGTATGAGGCGTTGTATGGTAGGCGATGTCGATCACCAGTTGGATGGTTTGAACCGAGAGAGGCTTAGTTCAGGAGGCCTTGGATAAGGTCAAGACTATTCAGGAGAGATTGCGTTCAGCTCAGTCCAAGCAAAAGACTTATGCGGATCGTAAGGTTCGAGATGTAGATTTCATGGTTGGTGAACGAGTATTGCTCCGGGTGTCGCCTATGAAGGGCGTGATGAGGTTCGGAAAGAAGGGCAAGCTCAGCCCTAGGTATATTGGTCCATTTGAGATTCTAGACAGAGTGGGAGGGGTGGCTTACAGATTATCTTTACCGCCTAGATTATCAGCCGTGCATCCAGTTTTTCACGTATCTATGCTTCGGAGATACCACGGCGATCCCACACATGTGTTAGACTTCAGTACTGTTCAATTGGACAATGATCTATCTTACGAGGAGGAGCCGGTGGCTATTCTAGACCGGTAGGTTCGACAGTTGAGGTCGAAGAGTTATCCTTCTGTGCGTGTTCAGTGGAGAGGTCAGCCTCCTGAGGCATCGACCCGGGAGTCCGAGTCTAATATGCGGAGCCGCTACCCACACTTGTTTCCTGACTCAGGTACTTCTTTCTTTTGTCCGTTCGAGGATGAACGGTTGTTTTAGAGGTGGAGATTGTAACGACCCAAAGGGTCATCACTTATTTTATTAATCATTTCGAACTTCTGAGGCCTTGAAAACCTCATTCCATATTGCCTCGATTTACGTGCACAATCCGAGCATATAGCCGGAACGATTTTGTGATAGAAAATATGAATTCTATGAGAAATTTGGATAAAAATGATATTAATATTAATATGGTTGACTTCGGTCAACATTTTTGGTAAACGGATCCGGACCCGAGATTGGATGGTCCCGAGAGGTCCGTAGGAAAATATGGGACTTGGACATGCATCCGGAGTCGAATTCTGAGGCCGAGAGCCCAAGTTATGAATTTTTCTATGAAATTATTTTTGATGTAATTGTTAAAGGAAATGAATTAATTGACCTTGGTATCGGGCTCGTATTTTGGTTTCGACGCACGGTACAAGTCTTAAATATTATATATGTGATTTCTGTAAAGTTTGGTGACGTTCGGATGTCGTTTGAGATGTTTTGGACCTTGAGTTCCAAGTTTGAAAGTTTTGAAAACCAAAAGTATGAAAATCATGAATTTGAGGCTTGATCTGATGAAAATGATGTGATATTGGCGATGTGATCGCACGAACAAGTTCACTATGTGTTTTTGATGTTGTGTACATGTTTTGTTTGGAGCCCGGGGAGCTCGGGTAAAGATTTGATAGGTCGTTGGATGAAATTCTGAGTTTTTGCACTGCTGGTTTTTCACCCAGCTGTTGTCTTCGCAATTGCAAAGTATTTCTCGCAATTGCGAAGGTGGCAGGTCAAGGCAAGGTTCGCAAATGCGAACCCTTGGTCGCAAATGCGAAGGGTGCCCAGGACCGTTTGGGTTCGCAAATGCGAACCAAACCTCGCAATTGGGAGGCCTCTAGTGAAAAGGCATGCTTCGCAAATGTGAAGAACTCTTCGCAAATGCAAAGGTCCCTCAGCCCAACCTTGTTCGCAAATGCGAACAAATGTTCGCAAATGCGAAAGTCCCTGGAGGCCAGCCTGGATCGCAAATGCGAACATATGTTCGCAAATGCGAAGCCCCCAGATTTGCCTTGGCTTCGCAAATGCGAACAAAAGTTCGCAAATGCGAACTTCCCAGCCTTAGCTTATTTTTCAAACTCCAGAAATTGGTCGGGGTTCGCAATTGCGAACCCATGTTCGCAAATGCGAACACAGAGACCTGTAAAACACGATTTTTAGTTCATTTCTTCACTTTTTACAAACCAAAAACACCCATTTGCGATTCTTCACGGATTCCTTCTTCATCAAAACAATTGTAAGTCACTTTTTACTTAATTCTTTAAATTCCTAACATCATTAAACATGTTTTTCAATAGAAATCAAAGGTTTTCATGGTAGAATTTCTTGTTTTTGTTAGAATATAGGGTTTTTCATAAATTGGGAAATTGGACCTCGAATTGAGGTCCGATTTTGAAACAAATCATATACATGAACTCGTGAGGGGATGGGTAACCGGATTTTGGTCCTAACCCCGAGTTCCGACCATGTGGGCCCGGGGTCAAAATTCACTATTCCGGGCATAATGTTGTAAAAGTTGTAATTGGCCTTATGAATTAGTTCGTTGAGTAGTATTGATGATATTAAATCAATTGTGTATAGATACGGTTGGATTGGAGCCAAATTTGAAAGAAAAAGACATTTCCACGGATTGAATTGTTCATAAACATTCGAGGTAAGTGTTTGTTCTATCCTAGCTTGAGGGAACAGGATTATGTGCTATGTGTTATGTGATCGAGTGCGGTGTATGGGCTGTGGTGACGAGCATCCATACACTGGCGTCTAGTATGACCGTGAGTCGTTGTTAATGCTTATTGTGAGACATATTTGCAGATGAATTGTTGAACCTTTGCCAGGTTGTAGAATTGTTATTGTTCTCCCTTGTCGGGACTTGTTGTGAAGATGATTATTGATTGCCCTTGATGGGACGGTTTATGAATTACTTTTTCTTTCTTTGCCCTTAACTCTGTGATTGTTATTTGGGTGAGGAAGAGTGATAATGCACGAAGGGTGATGCCGTGCCATGCTTTTATTATTTATGCACGAAGGTTAATGTCGTGCCATATTTTATTATTTATGCACGAAGGATCATGCCGTGCCCTAATATTGAACCATGTACGAAGGATCATGCCGTACTATGGATGTGAGGATGAGAGTAAAAGCACGAAGGGTGATGCCGTGTACTTTATTTGCTTATTTGGTGAGGATGAGTGTAAAAGCACGAAGGGTGATGCCGTGCAACCGTTTGCTATTCCTTGACTTGATATTACTTGTGTTTCCATTTTACTTTGTTTTCCTGGTAAACTTATTAACTGTTGTTAATTGTTGAGTTCTTTGAGATATTCCTTATTGTATTATTACTTTGTTATTTCTTGTTATTCTGTGGTATATATATATATTGAACTGTACAGGTTTTTGTGGGTGTCTGGTCCTAGGCTTGTCACTACTTCGCCGGGATAGGCCAGGCACTTACCAGCACATGGGGTCGGTTGTGCTGATACTACACTTCGTGCGTTTTTGCACAGGTCCAGGTTACGATCAGGAGCAGCAGCAGTAAATTGATTGCATGGAAGTTGATCACATTTGAGACCGAGTTAGCTTGCAGACATCCGCAGGCCCGACGTCTTTCTCTTTATTTATGTTACTAGCTATAGTCTCTTTGTTCCGAGACAAAAAGAATTATGTTATATTTCTTTCAAACTTTTATGTGTAGTATTTAGTAGTAGTTCGTGAGTTGGTGACTCCACGTCTTGGGTAGAGGATTTCAGTATGATTTTCATCTTGTAATTAGTTATTTCTATTTCGATAAAGTATTCCGCATTTATTTAATTAAAAATCGTGTTAAAAACAGGATAGTATGAATACAGTGGCTTGCCTAGCTACCACGAGTAGGCGCCATCACGATCCCGATGTTGGGGGAAAATCCGGGTCGTGACAACTTTGTTACACAAAAGTTTTTAATAAAAATAACTCTTTTAATAGATTACAATTTCAAAAAAGAGTTTATTGCTTTATTTGATAGTGGTGCAGATTTAAATTGTGTTAAAGAAGGGATAATACCCTCTAGATATTTTCATAAAACCACTCATCGTTTAAAAAATGCTAGTGGTTCTTCAATGGGTATTTCTTATAAATTACCCAATGTCACGACCCAAATCCGGTCGTGATGGCGCCCAACAATTAAGCTAGGACAGCCAGACCAACAATTACTTATCACACCGAATATCAGTCCCAAATGGACATCCCAATAAGAATATATGAGTTAAAGAACTCCAATAATAATAATAATGAACAAAATACCGACACTCCCAAAGATCCAGAGTCACAAGTCTAGAGCCTCTAACAAAACCCAATAGGAATAGAGAGAACTGTATAGAAATACTCAAGTTTGTATACAAAATACAAATAACAACTGGAAAGGAGAGGAGAAGCTAGGTTCTGCGAACGTAGGCAGCTACCTCAGCAACTCGATATGACATTGCAAACGCTGGAAATGCCTGTCTACTGCTCCTGAGTACCTGAGTCTGCACACAAAAGGTGCAGGGAGTAGGGGTGAGTACTAAGTACTCAGTGAGCAATAAATATATACAAGTAGCTGAAAATAAGAAATCCACAGAATACCACATAATGAAGCTAATCTACAGTTTGATTCCTCCTACGAAATAGCATCAACAGTACAATACAGCTACCACAGAGTAATTCAACAAATAAAGATGCAATGCAAAATACATAACCGCTACGGCATGTAGCCCGATCCATTTAACGTCGACGACGCTCACTGGGGGTGTGTACAGACTCCAGAGGGGATCCTACAGCCCAAGCGCAATACTGCTGCGGTGTGCAGCCCGATCCTCATATCAACCACTGCGGCGTGCAGCCCGATCCCATGCTCAGTCCACAATAAGCAAATAAGTCACAAAACAGTTCATTTTTCTTACTCCCAGTTTCCAGTTCATAGTTTATGAAAAATACTTTAACTTTATTAAATTTGCAAAAGCCGGTGACATAGCATTTCAATAGTGTGATTTCAATTTCCAGGACTGAGATCAGTGATTTAAGCAAATATAGCTATCACATAGATATTGTCCTCTAAGGACACTACAGATCGGCACAAGGCCCCAAACAAGGCTTACCGCCCACAAATATATCAAATACAGTGTATTTCCAACACTAATAACATATTATTAATTTCCGGGATGGACCAAGTCTCAATCCCCGGTCACAATCAATCCCGTACATGCCACGGTGTGCGAGCCACGCCCTACTAGCGTCACAATGTCCTAAGCCGGGGTTTCGCACCCTCAGGCTACCATATACACAAACTACTCACCTCTAGCCGGTCGTAGATTCATCCGCGATGCCTTTTCCTTTGAATTTAGCTCCCTCGTGCGTAGAATCTAGGCAAACCACAATAATTATATCAAATACGGGTCAAAGAATCATAACCCATTTCAATTTACATGAAATTCGCATAAATACACTAAGTTGGTAAAACCCGACGCCGGGCCCACTGCTTGGAAAATTACAAAATTAGAACCAACGCGACCCTCGTCTCGCTACGAGTTCGTGCATATAAAATTTATCAAAATCGGAGTTCAAATGGCCTTCCAAAACTCAATATCCCGATTTCAATATCTAGTCCACATTTCTTCAAGATTTCTACCCAATTTCATGAAGATTGATGTTAATTCTACCATAAAATGATGTTTTTGAGTCAAGAATCTTACCTCCGATGAATACCCGATGATTTCCCAGTGATTCCCTCGAGTTTTCTTCTCTCTAGGGCTCAAAATTGTGTTTTGGGTGAATGAACCCGCGACCCCTTTGTTCTGTTATTTAATTCATTGCCAGAGCAATTTGCTCTACGCGTTCACGTGAGCTCCCATGCGTTCGCGATGCTCAGCTTCTAGTTACCCTTCGCGAACGCGACGCCAACCACGCGTTCGCTATGCTCAAACTCCCAGCCGCCCAAATTCCTTCTACGCGTTCGTGACTCCCAGTCACGCGAACGCGATGGTCCACTCTAGCTGACCTACGCGAACGCGACCTCAGGAACGCGATCGCGAAGCACAAGGCTCCAGGCCTACGCGAACGCGACGCACCTGATCGCGAACGCGATGCTTGATCCGTCTGACTTTCGCGAACGCGACCCATGTCATGCGAACGCGAAGGTCTAAATGACTGGGCAGAAGCCTGCAGTTTTCTGCAGATTTTGCCAAGTCCCATATGCCCGATTGATGGTCCGAAATCATCCCGACACCCCCGGGACCCCAACGAAAACCACCAACATACTCCAAAACATGATACGGACTTGTTCATATCACAAAAACACCATCCTAAACATCAGAATCGCTATTTACACACGAATTCAAGCCTAAGTTTCTTCAAAACTTTCAAAACTAACATTCAATCCAAAACCCCATCAAATGATGTCCAAATGACCTGAAAATTTGCAGACATATCCAAAATCACATAACAAAGCTACAAAAATTGTCGGAATTCCATTCCGACCCCCGGATCAAAATATCACCTACCATCCGATTTTCGCCAAAATTCAACCTTCGCCAATTCAAGCCTAAAACTACACCGGACCTCCGAATTCAATTCCGATTGTTCTCCTAAGTCATAAATGATCCCCCGAAACTAGTCGAATCATCAGAATCAGGTTCCGAGCACTCTAACTCAATTGTCAACTCTTGGTTGACTTCCCATATTCAAGCTTCCTTCAAATATACTATTTGCTTCATTTTCAATCCAAATCACTCCTAATTCACACGATATATTCTAATACTGATATAAAAGCATAAGATATGTAAATGCAAGGTAACTGGGTGGAAATTCCTGTAACGACGGGCCGGGTCGTTACATTCTCCCTAACTTAAACAAACGCTCGTCCACGAGTGGGTTAAGAAACATACCTGGAGCATCAAACAAGTATGGGTATCTGCTCCGCATCTCCTGCTCGGTCTCCCAAGTTGCTTCCTCCACGTGACGACCTCTCCACTGCACTTTCACTGAAGCTATGTCCTTGGATCTCAGCTTACGAACCTGTCGACCCAAAATGGCTACTGGTTCCACATCATAAGTCAAATCCTCATCTAGTTGTATCGTGCTGAAGTCTAACACATGAGACGGGTCGCCGATATACTTCCGGAGCATGGATACATGGAACACCAGGTGAACTCCCGACAAACTAGGTGGCAAAGCAAGCATATATGCCACCTCCCCAACTTTCCTAAGCTCCTCAAAAGGTCCAATAAACCTTGGGCTCAACTTCCCTTTTTTCCCAAACCTCATAACACCCTTCATAGGCGAAACCTTCAGCAACACCTTCTCACCTACTGAATAAGACACATCTCGGACCTTCCGGTCCGCATAACTCTTCCGACGCGACTGAGCTGTGCGAAGTCTCTCCTGAATCACCTTCACCTTGTCTAAGGCATCTTGGACTAACTCTGTCCCCAACAACCTAGCCTCGCCGGGCTCAAACCAACCGACTGGAGACCTACACCGCCTCGCATATAAAGCTTCATACGGTGCCATCCGAATGCTGGACTGATAGCTATTATTATAAGCAAACTCTGCAAGAGGCAAATAATCAGCCCACGAACCACCGAAATCAATGACACAAGCACGCAACATGTCCTCCGATATCTGAATAGTATGTTCAGACTGTCCATCCGTCTGTGGATGAAATGCTGTGCTCAGCTCTACCCGTGAACCCAACTCTCGCTGAAATGTCCTCCAGAACTGAGAAGTGAACTGGGTACCTCTATCCGATATAATAGAAATGGGAACTCCATGCAATCTCACTATCTCACGGATGAATATCTCTGCCAACCGCTCCGAGGAATAAGTAGTACACACTGGGATGAAGTGAGCTGACTTGGTCAACCTATCCACTACCACCCAAACTGAATCAAACTTCCTCGCTGTCCGAGGGAGTCCACTCACGAAGTCCATAGTAATCCTCTCCCATTTCCACTCAGGAATATCCATACGCGGGAACACACCACCAGGCCTCTGATGCTCATACTTGACCTGCTGACAGTTGAGGCACCGAGCTACATGACTCACAATATCCTTCTTCATTCTTTACCACCAGTAATGCTACCTTAAGTCCTGGTACATCTTCGCGGCTCCTGGATGAATAGAATACCGCGAGCTATGGGCCTCCTCCAATATCAACTCACGAAGGCCATCAACATTGGGCACGCATATCCGGCCTTGCATCCGCAATACACCATCACTATCAATAGTGACATCTCTGGCATCATCATGCTGAACTCTGTCCTTAAGAACAAGTAAGTGTGGATCATCATACTGGCGCTCTCGGATACGATCATATAAAGAAGAACGAGCTACTACACAAGCCATCACCCGATTGGGCTCAGAAATATCCAGCCTCACCATCTGATTAGCTAACGCCTGAACATCAACTGCTAGGGGTCTCTCCCCAACTGGAATATACGCCAAACTACCCATACTAATAGCCTTCCGGCGCAATGCATCAGCCACTACATTGGCTTTCCCGGGATGGTACAAGATAGTAATATCATAGTCTTTAAGCAATTCAAGCCATCTCCGCTGCCTCAAATTTAGATCTTTCTGCTTAAACAAATGCTGAAGGCTGCGGTGGTCGGTATATACATCACAAGATACACCATATAGGTAATGCCTCCAAATATTCAAGGCATGAACAATAGCAGCTAACTCCAAATCATGGACGGGGTAGTGCTTCTCGTGGGGCTTTTGCTGACGAGAAGCATAGGGAATAACTCTACCCTCCTGCATCAACACACAACCGAGTCCAACTCTAGAAGCATCACAATACACCGTATATGACCCTGAAGCTGATGGTAACACAAGTACTGGAGCTGTGGTCAAAGCCTCCTTGAGCTTCTAGAAGCTCTCCTCACATTCATCGGACCACACAAATGGAGCATTCTTCTGTGTCAACTTAGTCAACGGTGAAGCAATAGATGAGAAACCATGAACAAACCAGCGATAATATCCTACCAAGCCGAGAAAACTCCAAATCTCTGTAGTTAAGGAAAGTCTACGCCAATTCTACACTGCCTCGACCTTCTGTGGATCAACCCGAATACCATCACTGGACACTACATGTCCCAGAAAAGTCACAGTGTTAAGCCAGAACTCACACTTAGTGAATTTTGCATAAAGCTTCTCTTCTCTCAATCTCTGCAGTACCACCCTCAGGTGATGTGCATGCTCCTCTTGGCTGCGTGAATACACCAAAATATCATCAATAAACACAATCACAAAAGAATCAAGGTACGGCCGAAATACGCTATTCATCAAGTGCATGAATGCAGCTGGGGCATTAGTCAACCCAAAAGACATCACCAGGAACTCGTAGTGCCCATACCGCGTCCTGAACGCTGCCTTCATAATATATGAGTCCCTGATCTTCAACTGATGATAGCCCGATCGAAGATCAATCTTAGAAAATACACTAGCTCTCTGGAGCTGATCAAATAGGTCCTCAATACGAGGCAATAGGTACTTATTCTTCATTGTTACCTTATTCAGCTGCCTGTAATCAATGCACATTCTCGTTGTGCCATCTTTCTTCTTCACGAACAACACCGGTGCACCCCAAGGTGACACACTCGGACAAATGAAACCCTTATCTAAGAGTTCCTAAAGTTGTTCCTTCAATTCTTTGAACTCCGTTGGTGCCATGCGATAGGGAGGAATAGAAATGGGCTGAGTGCCCGACACCAAGTCAATACCAAAATCGATATCTCTGTCAGGCGGCATGCCCGGCAGGTCTGCTGGAAATACATCCGGAAACTCCCTCACAATGGGGACCGAATCAAGACTTGGGTGTCTCAGCCTCAACATTTCAAATGAAGGCCAAATAAGATAAACAACCTTTGCCAATCATTCGTTGGGCCTTTATATAAGAAATAACCCTGTCGAACACATAATCAGTCAAGCCACGCCACTCGGTCCTCGGATTACCTGGAATAGCTAGTGTGACTGTCTTGGCATGACAGTCCAAAATTGCATGGTAATGAGATAGCCAATCCATGCCTAAAATCATATCGAAATCTACCATGCCCAGTAGTAATAAATCAACTCGGGTCTCCAGACCCCCAATAGTAATAATACAGGATCGATATACCCGATCCACAACAACAGTATCCCCCACTGGGGTAGACACATGTACGGGCAAATCAAGAATACCACGGGTCATACCCAAATGATGTGCAAAATAAGTAGAGACATAAGAATAGGTGGATCCAGGATCAAATAAGACAGAAGCATCCCTGTGGCAGACTGAGATAATACCTGAAATGACCGCATCTGAAGCACTAGCATCCTTCCTATCTGGAAGAGCATAGAAACGAGCCTGGCCTCCACCAGTACGATCCTCGCCCCTAGGGTGACCTCCGGATACCTAGCCACCAGTCCTAGCTGACTGTGCTGGCGCTGAAGAAACAAGAGTAGAAGACGAGGGCTGATCCCTCTGCTGAGACCACTTACGAAGCCACTGAGGACACTCTCTCCTGCTATGGCCCAAGTCACCGCACTCAAAACAATGGCCCGAAGATGGAAGAAGGGGCTGCTGAGGACCCCTCACTACAGATGAACCCTACTTTGAGGAAACAGGAGCAGAGCTCTGAGCTGGAAGAGCACTCAGTGCAGGCTAACTCTGCTGACAGCTCTGCTGACCCTGATAACCCTGATGGCTCTGCTGACCCTGATAACCGTGATGGCCCTAACGACTACGATCTGATGAAACCCTACTGGACTCTGCTCGTCCAGACTGATGAGACCTGAAAGAACGACCCCTGCTATACTGAGGTTGGCCCCTAGATAGAGCACCACTGTAGCTACCAGAACCACGAGGCCGCTTAGCCTCTCTCTCCTCCCGCTCTCTGCGGCGATCTGTCTCAATGTGACGGGCAGCATCCACCACCTCCTCAAAGGTAATTGCTAAAACTCTCTCCCTGGTCATCAATATGTGGATGGGATAATTAAGGCCATCAATAAATCTCTGAATCCTCTCTCTGTCCGTAGGAACCATCCACATGGCATGACGGGCCAGCTGTGTGAATCTCATCTCATACTGATTAACCGTCATATCTCCCTCCTTCAACCACTCGAACTGACGTCGCAGCTCCTCTCTCTGAGACTGAGGCACGTACTTCTCCAAAAATACCGTGGAGAACTGCTGCCAAGTGAGGGGCACTGCCCTAGTGGGCCTACGCCTCTCGAAATCCTCCCACCACTGAAATGTTGCACCTGTGAACTGAAAAGTGGTGAATGAAACACCGCTAGACTCTAGAATACTCGCGGTGCGAAGCATGCGCTGACATTTGTCAAGAAACCCTGGGCGTCCTCGCCCTCTTCACCACTGAATGTCGGAGGCTATAGCCTCTCAAATCTCTCCAAACGACGATGTTCATCGTCCGGCATAACTGGAACCATATAAGCAAGAGCTGGTGCAATGGGCGCAACTGGCTGAACTGGCTCGGGTATGTGAGCCCCGGGGGTCTGATTTCCTCCCCCTGCCTGTGAAGAAGATACTGCAGCAGTAGCTACAACTACCCGAGCCAAGCCTGTGCACACTGATAAGATCTGAGCCAAGGTCCCCTGAAGACCCGGTATCACAATGGGCACTGCCGATGCCTGAACCTAAGTTGCCGGAGCATCTGCCGCTGGAATCTGGTCCTGAGCCTGGGCCACTGGTGTAGGAATCCGACCCTGAGTCTGGTCAGCTGGTGGGTCAGCAGGTGCTGGTACTGCTGCCCTACCTCTACCATGACCACGGCCTCTGGGTGCCAATGGTGGTCGTCCGCCACGTCCGCTAGCACGTGTTCTCGCCATCCGCGAGAGAATAGAATATGGAAAAATTTAATTTCATGATAACACAAATCACACAATATGAATCCAAGAAAATGAGGTTTTTCCTAAAGTTTCTGTAGCCCTCCGAGGATAGATACCGACGTCTACGTACCGATCACGGGAAAGCCTACTAAACTGGCTCATGACTCGTGAGTCCTAGTAACCTAGGCTCTGATACCAACTTGTCACAACCCAAATCCGGTCGTGATGGCGCCCAACAATTAAGCTAGGCCAGCCAGACTAACAATTACTTATCACACCGAATATTAGTCCCAAAAGGACATCCCAATAAGAATATATGAGTTAAAGAACTCCAATAATAATAATAATGAACAAAATACTGACACTCCCAAAGATCCGGAGTCACAAGTCTAGAGCCTCTAACAAAACCCAATCGGAATAGAGAGTACTGTATTGAAATACTCAAGTCTGAATACAAAATACAAATAACAACTGGAAAGGAGAGGAGAAGCTAGGTTCTGCGAACGTAGGCAGCTACCTCAGCAACTCGATATGACACTGCAAACGCTGGAAATGCCTGTCTACTGCTCCTGAGTACCTGAGTCTGCACACAAAAGGTGCAGGGAGTAGGGGTGAGTACTAAGTACTCAGTGAGTAATAAATATATACAAGTAGCTGAAAATAAGAAATCCACAGAATACCACATAATGAAGCTAAACTACAGTTCGATTCCTCCTACGAACTAGCATCAACAGTACAATACAGCTACCACAGAGTAATTCAACAAATAAAGATGCAATGCAAAACACATAACCGCTACGGCGTGTAGCCCGATCCATTTAACGTCGACGGCGCTCACTGGGGGTGTGTACAGACTCCGGAGGGGCTCCTACAGCCCAAGCGCAATACTGCTGCGGCGTGCAGCCCAATCCTCATATCAACCACTGCAGCGTGCAGCCCGATCCCATGCTCAGTCCACAATAAGCAAATAAGTCACAAAACAGTTCATTTTTCTTACTCCGAGTTTCCAGTTCATAGTTTATGAAAAATACTTTAACTTTATTAAATTTGCAAAAGCCAGTGACTTAGCATTTCAATAGTGTGATTTCAATTTCCAGGACTGAGATCAGTGATTTAAGCAAATATAGCTATCACATAGATATTATCCTCTAAGGACACTACAGATCGGCACAAGGCCCCAAACAAGGCTTACCGCCCACAAATATATCAAATACAGTGTATTTCCAACACTAATAACATATTATTAATTTCCGGGATGGACCAAGTCTCAATCCCCGGTCACAATCAATCCCGTACATGCCACGGTGTGCGAGCCACGCCCTACTAGCGTCACAATGTCCTAAGCCGGGGTTTCGAACCCTCAGGCTACCATATACACAAACTACTCACCTCTAGCCGGTCGTAGATTCGTCCTCGATGCCTTTTCCTTTGAATTTAGCTCCCTCGTGCGTAGAATCTAGGCAAACCACAATAATTATATCAAATACGGGTCAAAGAATCGTAACCCATTTCAATTTACATGAAATTCGCATAAATACACTAAGTTGGTAAAACCCGACCCCGGGCCCACTGCTCAAAAAATTCCGAAATTCGAACCAACGCAACCCTCGTCTCGCTACGAGTTCGTGCATATAAAATTTATCAAAATCGGAGTTCAAATGGCCTTCCAAAACTCAAAATCCCGTTTTCAATATCTAGGCCACATTTCTTCAAGATTTCTACCCAATTTCATAAAGATTGATGTTAATTCTACCATAAAATGATGTTTTTGAGTCAAGAATCTTACCTCCGATGAATACCCGATGATTTCCCAGTGATTCCCTCGAGTTTTGTTCTCTCTAGGGCTCAAAATTGTGTTTTGGGTGAATGAACCCGCGACCCCTCTGTTCTGTGATTTAATTCACTGCCAGAGCAATTTGCTCTACCTGTTCGTGTGAGCTCCCACGCGTTCGCGATGCTCAAACTCCCAGCCGCCCAAATTCCTTTTACGCATTCGCGACTCCCAGTCACAAAAACGCGATGGTCCACTCTAGCTGAGCTACGCGAACGCGACCTCAGGAACGCGATCGCGAAGCACAAGGCTCCTGGCCTATGCGAACGCGACGCACCTAATCGCGAACGCGATGCTTGATCCGTCTGACCTTCGTGAACGCGACCCATGTCACGCGAACGCGAAGGTCTAAATGACTGGGCAGAAACCTGCAGTTTTCTGCAGATTTTGCCAATTCCCATATGCCCGGTTGATGGTCCGATATCATCCCGAGACCCCCGGGACCCCAACAAAAACTACCAACATACACCAAAACATGATACGGACTTGTTCCAATCACAAAAACACCATCCTAAACATCAAAATCACTATTTAAACACGAATTCAAGCCTAAGTTTCTTCAAAACTTTCAAAACTAACATTCAATCCAAAACCCGATCAAACGATGTCCAAATGACCTGAAACTTTACAGACATATCCAAAATCACATAACGAAGCTACAAAAATTGTCGGAATTCTATTCCGACCCTCGGATCAAAATATGACCTACCATCTGGTTTTCGCCAAAATTCAACCTTCGCCAATTCAAGCCTAAAACTACACCGGACCTCCGAATTCAATTCCGATTGTTCTCCTAAGTCATAAATGATCCCTCAGAACTAGCCGAATCATCAAAATCCGGTTCCGAGCACTCTAACTCAATAGTCAACTCTTGGTTGACTTCCCATATTCAAGCTTCCTTCAAACATACTATTTGCTTCATTTTCAATCCAAATCACTCTTAATTCACCCGATATACTCTAATACTGATATAAAAGCATAAGATATGTAAATTCAAGGTAACTAGGTGGAAATTCCCGTAACGACGGGTCGGGTCGTTACACCCAAGGCATATATTTGCCAACAGGATTTGTGTATTCCGCAAAACCTTTGTCTTAGTAAAAGACATAGATAGAGATGTAATACTAGGAGTCCCATTTTTTATAAAATTAATGCCTTTTTTAGATTGGATACAAAACGTTTTACAGGAACTTACTGTGGTAAAAATATCACTTTTGATTTTATAACTCAACCTGTCCAACATTTTCTAAACGAAATTATTTCTCATAATATTTCTTCAAAAGAAAATCAAATTGATATTTTGAAAAATGAAATTTGTTCTATCACTATTGATCAGGATTAAAAAATCCTAAACTGATTGAGAAGATTAACTTTCTCAAAAATCAGTTCTCTACTTCTATTTGTGGTGATCACCCAAATCAATTTTGGAGTCGAAAAAAGCATATTATAAATCTTCCTTATGAGGACGACTTCTTAGAGGATAATATTCCTAACAAGGCTAGACCTTGCCAAATGAACTCTGACTATTTAGAGTTATGCAAAAAGGAAATTGATTCCTTAAAGCAAAAGGGTTTAATTAGACCCTCCAAGTCCAAATGGTCTTGTACTGCTTTTTATGTAAATAAGCATGCTGAACAAGAACGAGGGTTCCAAGTCTAGTTATTAATTATAAACCTCTTAATAAGGTTTTAAAATGGATTAGATATCCTATTCCTAATAAAAAGTATTTACTTGATAGACTGCATAATGCCATTATATTTTCAAAATTTGATTTAAAATCAGGTTATTGGCAAATCCAGATATCTGAATCAGATAGATATAAAACTGCTTTTAATGTGCCAATGGGTCAATACGAATGGAATGTTATGCCTTTTGGTTTGAAAAATGCTCCATCGGAATTTCAAAAAATTATGAATGATATCTTTCTTCCTTATACGGATTTTATTATTGTTTATATTGATGACATTCTTGTATTTTCAAAAAATATAGAATCTCATTTCAAACATCTTGATTTATTTAGGAAGATTATAATTCAAAATGGTTTAGTTATATCAAGACCAAAAATTATGATTTTCCAAACTTCTGTTAGATTTTTGGGTCATAATATTGAGAAAGGTAGGATTATTCCTATTAAGAGAAGTATTGAATTTGCTTCTAAATTTCCTGATATAATTACTGATAAAACCCAGCTCCAAAGATTTCTAGGTAGCCTAAATTATATCTCTCCTTTTATAAAGGATCTTGCTCAGGATACTGCTCTTCTTTATGATAGATTGAAGAAGAATCCTAAAGCATGGACTGACAGTCATACTGATTCGGTCAAAAGAATTAAGCAGAAGGTTTATAACCTTCCTTGTTTAACTCTTGCCAATCCTACTTGGCAAAAAATAGTTGAAACATATGCTTCTGAAATTGGCTATGGTGGCATTTTAAAACAGTGTTCACCAACTAATAAACAAGAATACCTTGTTCAATTCTATTCTGGAAAGCGGAATACTGCCCAGAAAAATTATGCGACTGTGGTTCTTGCTATAGTCAAATGTGTTATGAAATTTCAAACTGATTTATATAATCAGAAATTTATTATTATGACTGATTGTTGTCACGACCCCAAATCCGGTCGTGATGGCGCCCAGCACACTGCTAGGCCAGCCTGACCAATTAACAACAATCACGGAGCCATAAGCTCACTTTATCCAATTTAAGCATACGGAAATAATTCAACGGTGATAGATACATATTAAAAACAGGGAACCAAGTCCCAACACGTGCCAACTCCCATAGACCGAAGGGTCAAGAGTCATGAGCCTCTACGGAATGCACAAGTGTAAATAGTGAATATAACTGTGCACAAGTGTGGGATGATCAGAACAAAATATAGACAAACTGGAGAATCAGGTCCTGCGAACGCTGGCAGCTACCTCGACTATCCAAAAGCACTCCCGAGCCGCAATGGAATCAGTTCTGCTGTAATGTACCTGGATCTACACACAAGGTGCAGGGAGTCGGGTGTGAGTACTTCCAACTCAGCGGTAATAAAAGAAAATAATGCTGAAGGGAAGAAAACCACGCATGGCACTATCTCTTGCTACATAATACAGAACTATCATTTTATTCCTTTTCAGCATATGTGAGTAGATTATTTACAAATCTCAATTTTTAGCTACTTTCTTTCATTATAACATACCAATACCTGGGAGAATCTCAAGCAGTGCAAGTCAGCACTCAAATCAGCCTCTCGGGCTCAGCACTCCTTAACAATTTATACCAGGAGATCTGGTCAATAAAGCAACAAATGCACATGTGCCAGTAAAGTATGAGTGCTAAAATGTTATGCCACGTAGTATACGTAAACCAATGTATGTATGCCATGCAATGCATATGACCGCTACGGCGTGTAGCCCGATCCTTTTGGGTACCCGTGCTCACTGTGGGGGTTCAGACTCCGGAGGGGCTACTACAGCCCAAGCACAATATTAATATCACACTTGCTGCGGCACGCAGCCCGATCCGTATACCACTGCGGCGTGTAGTCCGATCCATGCATGTGTATGAATATGCTCACATGAAATGTCATGCCCTAACATATGGCCCTCGGCCTCAATCAGTCTAACAAATAATCAAGAAAGCCCTACGGGCAACAATATCACATTAGCTCACGGCTAAAATATTATTAAGACCTTGTTCAAGTTTTTCATAACCTTATAAGAATGCTGAATAGCAAAAATCCCATTTTAAACCTTAAATTATAATAAAATATGCACAGTGTTATCAAAACAGTGAGGACTCAAATAATTGGCACGAAGCCCAAACATGATAATTAGTCCAATTCACTTCAACAATTAGGTATTATTATTTATTACGCGGGACGGACCAAGTCACAATCCCCAATGGTGCTCTACCCCATGCCCGTCATCCGGCGTGCAAGTCACCTCAACACAGCACTAAGATGTGCAAGTCCGGGGTTTACTAACCCTCAGGACATCATTTACAAGAATTACCCACCTCGAACCGGCGAAAGCTCATGCCCGCGACGCCTTAGCTCCTCGAACCGGCATCCACGCACGTCAAAACTAGCACAAATCAGCACAAATATATCAAAATAGGCTAATGGAACATAACACAATCGAAAGAACTCGAAAAATATCAAAAATGACGAAATTTGCAAAACCCGAGCCCCGGGCCCACATCTCGAAAAATTTCGAAACTCATATTTCCAGAACCCTCGTCTCGCCACGAGTCCATACATATAAAATTTACCAAATTCGGACTCCATATGCCCGCTCAAATCGGTATTTTTTCTACAATTTAGGCCTAGGGCTTAAACCCACATTAATCCTCCATTTCCATAGAAATAACCCATGATTTCATGATAAAAGCGTGTAATTAAACCACAAAACTTACCTCCGATAATATCCCGATGTTCTCCCAGCAATTCCCGTCACTTTCTCACTCTAGAGCTCAACAATGGGGGTTTATGAAATGAAACCCGTAATGAAATGTTTCTGTAATTAAAGAATCTGCCCAGGCGTTTACATTATGCGATCGCATCCCATCATTGCGATCGCGTAGAACAAATGATAGCTCGAATTAATTAAGGCTATGCGATCGCACTTCCTCTCCGCGATCGCGTAGAACATCACACCCCGGCTCCAAATTACTACTATGCGATCGCAAACCGACCACGCGATCGCATAGAACAATAAGCTTCTTAGGCACCCCGGATCATTTTACCCTATGCGCTCGCACAAGTGACCCTGCGATCGCAGAGTGCCAGTTTCCATACCTATGCGATCACATCTCCTATTACGCGATCGCATAGAACAACTCTGGGGCTCACTTCCATCCTTCTATGCGATCGCATCTACTCTATGCGATCGCATAGAGCATCCGTCTGCAACAAAACCAACAACCAACAGCAGTTCAAAAATACAAGAAATGGTCTGTTTGGACCCCCAAAATCAACCCGAGGCCCCCGGGACCCCAACGAAAACCACCAACATACCCCATAACACGTTTCAAACTTGTTCTAATCATAAAAACACCATCCTAAACATCAAAATCCCCAATTACATATGGATTCAAGCCTACGTTTCTTCAAAATTTTCAAAACTAACATTCAATCCAAAACCCGATCAAACGACGTCCGAATGACCTGAAAATTTGCAGGCATATCCAAAATCACCTGACGAAGCTACTGCAACTGTCAAAATTCCATTCCGACCCCCGGATCAAAATCTCACCTACCGTTCGGATTTCGCCAAAATTCAACCTTAGCCAATTCAAGCCTAAAACTACACCGGACCTCCAAATTCAATTCCGATTGCTCTCCTAAGTCATAAATGATCCCCCAAAACTAGTCGAATCATCAGAAATCTGATTCCGAGCACTCTAACTCGATAGTCAACTCTAGGTTGACTTTCCATATTCAAACTTCCTTCAAACATGCTATTTGCTTCATTTTCAATTCAATTCATTCCTAACTCATCCGATAGGTTCTAACACTAATATAGAAGCATAAGATATGTAAATGCAAGGTAACGGGGTGGAAATTCCCGTAACGACGGGCCGGGTCGTTACATTCTCCCCAACTTAAACAAACGCTCGTCCTCGAGCGGACTCGGAGTTGTACCAGAAGCAACCCAATAGCTGAATGACCTTACCAAGCATATATTCGGGCGATCATACGTCACCCTATCTCACACAAGTCCGAAAACACCATATAGTAAAAATTTCACAGCCCATCTGAACCATAAATCACATTGTACTTTCTGAAATCATATGCGAAATGCAAATCTCATGCCTATACTCAGGATACACTCGAATCCACTGCAATAACCCATATTCACTACTCCGGGTGAGATCATATGATGTATCAACAACCCAATCACTCGAGACGATAGTCTCTAATCACAACAACTGGCCACAATAACCGAATACTAGCTGAAAACCTCTTTCATTAGATAGAGTCTTATTCCAACACCTCCATATCCCGCCCACGGCAACCGAACACGCGATATATCGAACCCATCTCTCAGGTCAACCATTCATGAATCCATTTCCCTTTTAATTGGTATTACAACAAAATTCGGAGCCAAATCTCTGTATTGCCTTTCTAACTAGCTCAAATCACATATACTCACACTCATTATTGGCTTCGACGATCATTTCGATTATAACACACCGCACTGGTGATATGACACCTCAGCACCGGCCTAAGCCACGATAAGCACAACATGAGCTCCAACAATAGGGCTGTAATTCAATTCCTTTGTACCATCATAATATATAACTGAGATCCCATCTCACATCATAGGAATGGAGTGCACGACTCATTCTTGAAAGGTCATCACATCATGTGGCCTTGCCACGATTCGTGATTCTATCCAAACACCATTACTCATAAAGCACCTCAAGTTACCAAGCTCAAAAACGGTTAGCCACGCACAGATCTAGGTCTTGAACCCAAGCAATCAACCTCACCCGTGGTGATACGATAGATATATGCTATCAAATCCTGAAAAGACACAACCGATGTGCTATTCCCCGAGCGAAACCAATACGGACTATTCCTCGGAAGCTAGGAACTATTGTATACAAGGTAAGATATAGGAAACTATATTTTCCACATCACATTGTTGCGGCGCGCAACCCATTCCAATAACATACCTGTGGCGGCATGCCACCCGATCCAGATAACATACTTGTGGCGGCGTGCCACCCGATCCAATATAACCCTCGCAAACGAAATGCATATCTAGTCGAATTTTCTCATTATAGCAAACATAAATATACATATAGCCTCAAGCTCGGCCACATGAAACGCATCTGACAACGTTTCTCAATACTGGAACTGAATTAATGGTAGATACCTCTACACTGACATCCGCCCCTAAGGTCCAATTGACAAAGCAATGCCTACTAGCCGCCCGCTGGTCCTGTGTATAACTACTCTGTTGGAGCATACTCTGATGCTCTCTGCTACGCAATTTGTGCCATTTTCCGACATAGTCCATATCACATTAGTCTAGACAATCGGACCCATGACAACCAGTCAGCAATCGAGTATCATAATCCGAATTCGTTTTATCAAGTCAAGAGAGAGCCTCTAAGGCTTCCGATTTCCAATAATCACAAAACGGTGCCGATGCACACGATATACAACCACTGCATAGGTGGATTAACGAGAATTTCAAGTCTCCTACACATATATAACATATGAATCACCATGCCCGATTCCGTACTTCACCGTACAAATACATAACGCACATCATGCGTCCATTCATACCACAAAAGCCATTCGGAAACTTCCTTATGCCATTTACAACTCAATCATCAATGTCAACCTAACAAGAGGATACCACCACACCACTAAATATTATCCGTCTACATTACCTTGTCCCTTTACACCATATACCCTGTCAAATTACTAGAATAGCAGTACCATTTTCTTAAATCACCAGAAAGATCGATTATTAAATCACCTGCAGCTGTCCGCGCTGCTCAATAATTTTATTGACTTCCCATATATTATGAACTGATCTCAAAACCTAGAATATACCATTATCAACTTTCCATAACACATCGTGTATACCATATAACACTAAGACAACATGGTAATTCATATCCCTTTCCTCCGCCTCAACATCGGCGCACTCCACTAGTCAAGGACTTTCGTGATCCCTTATAGAAGAAAACTCACTACACATTCCACGCTTCGCATACCGACAGGAGTATACTCATTTTCAAACCATGATAAAACACATCACAAACTATTTCTTCCCATTCGTTGCATAAGTTTAACTGCCAGGACTGAGTCCTTATACCCATATCAAGTTACACAACTGCCAGCACTCAAGAGCTTTGCTGCAATGTCTGCAAGACTCATTACTTCAACCACATACCAGTAATCAATCGTATTCCTTTTTATACCATTCTGGTTTATTAACAAGTTGTTCCGTTTACCCAGTTTCCTTTATGATTCATCATTAATTTCATATCAGTCTTTACTGTAGTACGACAATGCCTCAACCCCTTTTTACCGCACACGGCTCGTACACAAGACCACACGGTCTAAGACCCATAGGCCACTGAATACTCTCTTAGTGTTTCCCAAAAGTACCACATTTTACCACACTTTCTTTTGATGAACTTCCCGCGATTTTTTTTTTTTTTTTAATTGTTATCATTACTTCCCAATTCGGATACCTAGAATCCCATCATTCACATGATATAACACAAGCCTTGATCTTCTCTAACGAAGCCGCCATCTTTAGCCACATACACAAATCTTAAGGCACCTGACTGTTACAAGCAAAATCTTGAACACTGCAAAACCATTCTCGGGCATCATTCACCCTTATTCAGCTGTAATTCAACTGTCCTATTAAGTAGAACCACTCGTGTTTTGTTAGAACTCTGACATCGCAGAACATGATTACTTACAGATACAATCAGCTATCTTCCTTTTCTATACGGTGAATATTCTTTACCAACAGCAGTTCAAAACACCCTAGTACTTCATTAGATCTACGAAGCACCATAACCTTTACCAGAATTTTCCAACATACTTAGAGACAGAATCAACATAGCACACAATAGTGCAATCGGTTATTCAATAGCAACCTCCCCAACTTAGCTCGAAGCCATTCATCAAAGCACTTTCAACCACTCATGTCATTATTACTCAAGTGATGCCACAAAGTTCTAGTTAGATTAAACTCAAGTCATTTACAAGCTTCGGCGGAGATTCGAATCATCAGAAATATTAACTCTTTTGCAATTCTTGCATTCATTCACACACAGCAGTTACGCCCCCTATTTAGGTGACAAAATCTTTTCTAAGTCCCAAATTTTCCAAATATTTCGGCAGAGTTTCCTTTGTAAATTGGCCTATCCACCTGCCAGAGAATCACCAAACCATTCTAACAATACATCCACAACTCAACAAGATATCACAATGTATTTCAACAACATTAAATCTCAATACTATACGAATCATATTATCATAATTTATACTTGAACCTGCGCTGTACCTACTCGAAGCATAACACATATCAAAATCACTTTAGTCTTCCTGAGTTTAAACTCGTTCCACTACACATAAGACACTTTACCTTCCAATTACGAGATATGATAATTATTTCTCACGCCCATAGCAAGGGCTACATATCACATCAAAATAAGAACTGAATACCTTACAGCTCTCCCATTATCAAACTGCCATTTGCACAATAAGGATCAGTACCGATCGTGTGAACTCCATAATACCGACTCGCAAAATTAATACCTTGGTGCTCAAGCCATAGACAAGGATCCGGCCTCGAGTCCTCCCGACTGGCCCAACATGAACTCACGGAGATTATATCTCGCCCCTCGATCGGGGAATTGCAAGCCATAAGACAATTATATTACTAAGCGCTCGATGCGTACACAGACGTGCGGAAGGAATTTCAAAAATGTATCTCAAGCTGAAACAAGTACGCATGATAAGAATTCCAAGAAATGTGAAGTGTTTCCTAAAGGTTCGCAGCCTCCCGAGGATAAGTACAGGCGTCCCCGTACCGATCCACAAGACTCTACTAACCGGCTCAAGACTTATGAGGCCTAGTAAACCTAGGCTCTGATACCAACTTGTCACGACTCCAAATCCGGTCGTGATGGCGCCCAGCACACTGCTAGGCCAGCCTGACCAATTAACAACAATCACGTAGCCATAAGCTCACTTTATCCAATTTAAGCATACGGAAATAATTCAACAGCGATAGATACATATTAAAAACAGGGAGCCAAGTCCCAACACGTGCCAACTCCCATAGACCGAAGGGTCAAGAGTCATGAGCCTCTACGGAATGCACAAGTGTAAATAGTGAATATAACTGTGCACAAGTGTGGGATGATCAGAACAAAATATAGACAAACTGGAGAATCAGGTCCTGCGAACGCTGGCAGCTACCTCGACTATCCAAAAGCAC